>CBVK0100286536.1:0-22558 GCA_900067695.1 Picea abies
ATCTCACAAACAAAAAAACCATAACCTTTTCAAGATCGAGCTAATTTCCTAGGAGGATGTCCATACTTAGTCTAACAATATAATTCATAGTCCTTTAATTAACAACAAGTCTTCCAACTAGATATAGACTAATTGAAGCAGGAAAACAATAGTTACAAACTAATACAAAGGGAAAAGATTACGAGATTTAGGTTGAATGTTTTCACAAGATAAAGGTCTCAATTTCATGCTTTGTAGTCATGAAATTAAAAAGCAAAAGCAATCAACAAATCATATGATCATGTTCTTGTAATAATAAAATCCAAATTCAACAATCACACCTTCACAAAAGAGACCGAGTCAATATGATGCAAATAGATATGTTGGAAAAAAAAATTAAGACGTGATTTTGTGTTTCAAAGGGAAATGAAAACAAAATTCCAGTTGGGTAGCCAACACCTACCAAATCAACAACTGAAAAGGTTGTCATGGATTTCCTTGAAGACAATATAATAGCTAGATTTGGTGTGCCTTCAAAGATAGTAATAGATAATACAAAATCCTTCTACTCAACAGAAATGTCCTCTTTCTATTTCAAATATGGAATTATATTGTCACATGCATCAGATTATTATCCCCAAGGAAATGGTCAAGCGAAATCAAGCAATAAAATTCTAATGACCATAGTCAAGAAAATTGTTGGGGAAAACAAATAGTCATGGGATAGTAAAATCAAATATGCATTATGGGCAGATAGAATAACTAAGAAGGCTGCTACAGGAAAAAGTCCTTTTGAATTGGTCTATGGTTTGGATGTTATATTTCCAGTACATATTAAACTTCCAGCATATGGTTTACTTCAATATTTTTCCACAGAAAAGGATGTGGTTCAAAATAGGATTAATCAAATGATTGAGTTACATGAAAACCGAAGAAAAGCTTATGATCACAATTCTAGAAATCAGGAAAAGGTTAAAAGGGAATTTGATAAATCAGCAAGGCAAAGGGATTTCATAGTTGGGGATACAATATTGTTGTGGGATAAAGGCAAAGAAAAACCAGGCAAGCATGTCAAGTTTGACTGTTTGTGGTTGGGTCCATATGTGATCCGGGAAATAGTAGGACTTAATTCTTTCCACCTCAGCCATTTGGATGGTGATCCCATAAGTATTCCAAGGAATGGGAAACAACTCAAAATGTTTTTCAAATGATGAGCAACCTGGTGTCCAAAGGAGCACCCTTTGTAACGTATCTCTAACCTTTTTTCCTTGATTCTTTCAGTTTTTTCATCATTTCATTTTCATATATAATTCATTGTACAATAATTTCATTTATGTGATTATTGTTAATAGAATTTAATTTATTTAACTATTACTTTCACACATGTATTTATGTTGGGTATTGGTGAGCACTTTGTTTTGTAGATTCTGAGGTTCTCACATGCTCTCCTTCCAAAAAGATAGAACATACGTCCCCATGTGGAGCCATATGTTGACCAACTATTTCAAATAGGGGTCAACGTCATGTATCATGAATCTGTGTACCATATGGTACAACATATTTTGAAGATTTATGGCTCAGAAGAGTAAAATTTGCGCCCAACACGTCTTTCTATGTAATCAGATTGTTCGCTCCCCTGCATGGGATAATAATGTAATAGGTCAGCATAAGTCATTTTTTAGGTTAGTTGCCTAGGACTTTATCATTAGGGAAGTTGTAATACCCCTATTTCCCCCAGTTTGTAAATAACTATAAATGGCCAAGAGACTATGGCAAACTAGATATGTGTGAGTGTTTGATTTGATGAACCTTTGTATAAAAGGTCAATGTATGTATTTTATGTTATTACTAGAAAATGGATAAGTGTTGCATAACTATTGAAAGGGGGGGTTTCCAATATAGAACATGGATGTTATGAGAGAGATGGTGGGGAGGAACCAAAAATGGTTGAGATGACCCCACCAAACCAGTACCTTACTAGAATTAATGGCTCCGACCCAGAACATTTCTTTGACCCAGAAATGAATTACCAATCAGAGTGGTAGTTGGAAGAGTCCTCCTCAAGAGTTAATGAGGATATGGGGCAGAGTACCCATCTTCAAGACTTCCAGACTTGACCACGAGTTGGGGATTCAAACCCATGCAACCTTATAGAGAAAATAAAGAAAGAGGTAATTCATGGGGAGAGGCAGAAAACTTAGAAAGACAATATGAGTGAAAAAGCAGAGTCGAGAGACCAATATCGAGAAGAGAACAAAGTGGTTACAACTCTCTGGTTCGATGAATAACTGAGAAATAATCTCATTCTGGGTGGAAGAAGTGACTATAAGGGTTTTTCATTACAAGTTGATAAATGAGGTTGACGAGTGACTGTGGAAGTACTCGTGTAAACATCCTTGCTTGGTATAGAGAAAACTGGTTTCCAAGGTCCCATGGGAGGAAGAGAGAAACCTTCATCCTTGACTTTCGTTGAGAAAGAAGAAAGAGTCTCTCTCAGAGAATCATGGTCTAGCTCAGGGGTGGACAGTGGTAAATCCATTAGAAGTTGTTGTGCCTATGGTTGGGTGGAAACATGCACCCCTTTTAGCAGACGCTTCATGGTTTCTGGTTTCTGATAAGTATCTTCATACTCTATGTATTCAAATGGAAATGATGGTTGCATAAATATATTTATCTGTATATGACTGATTGTTGTATTGAATGAATAAGGTAGATGTAGATATTATCTCCCTGTGAACTCATGCTTTTGAAGGGTCATATTTTTTTCCTTTGTTTAGCAGTTAAAGAGTCATGGGACGTAAGCCTACAAGAGGGCCGAGGTAGGATTTAATGGAATGTGTAAGTCTTGTCTACCTATTGAATCTACCCTCACGATAATTTCAAGTTCAAACCCTGTGGAAGAAGGGTGCCTCCTTCAGACTCTTCACTGTATGACCGAGGGCTCATGCCCACATCCTTAACCCATTTACGGCCAAAGGAATTAGTGCATAACCCACAAGAGTTTCCAAAGGACCCATGTGACCAAGGTCTAGAAATCCTACATTGATCCCGAAAGGAGTTCATCCTTCTGGCTTCGGAACTCTGGGAGTTGGGATCTCCAAATTGTTTCAACTCTACCATTTATACTTTGTTCAAAGAAAATTGATGGTTGTAGCTACCCACAAGGTCAACTAGAGCATGGCGTTTTCCTTGTCCAAAACAGATAGACTTGCCCCACCATTAAACCTTGACCCATTCAGTTATCACGAAGTATCATGAACCATCTATTCAAGAGTATTCAGGAGTCCCCTTAGTCATTGGATCTATGCTGAGGAAACTTCAGTGAAGTCCCACTTCGGTAGAACATAGATGTTATAGCATCAAATCCCTCGAAGGTTAGAGCTATGAAGTAATGAGAACCATAGATATAGGGATCCTTCGAGATCTTCCATGACCGTCGGATCTAGACCAAGGTCATCCCAATGTTGACCACTTTGGGAGAAAGGAGGGAGTCACACCAGGAATCCCTCGAACGTCGAAGTTACAAGGTAACAGAGGTTGTAGATCCAAGGGGTTATGTGGACACACCGTGACCGTAAGATCGAAGGACTTGGAAGATGATCAGTCTGGGGTGACGTGGTATGTCGACATCACCGAGGGTGATGTGGACCCACGTTTGGCATACCACACGTCACCTCGATCCATACGTTTCACCGACCCTACATGCCCATTAACACATGAAATGTGTCACCCATTGTAGGGGCCACATGTCCCCCCTTCCTTGTTGCACATTACCTTTGGCAATTACCTATTTGGTCCATGTGGTGGAACGAGTATTTTGGACCCACATGTATTCGTCGTCGCATCTAGTACATCACCCCATATGAGAGTGGACCCTTGGGGAGTTCAGGACTTCAGGACTCTGGGGGTTTGGTATGCAACGTCGTGGGTAAGTTAAAGGGACCAAAGATCAGATCCACATGGATATATTTCGGTACTACGGGGCTCCAGAGGTTTGGAATACATTGTCGAGGGTGATTCGAAAGGCCTGAAGGCCAAATCCACATGGAAAAATTTTGGGATCCTTCATGAATTCAAGATTTTGAAGGACTTGTGTGTAGAAAAGAAAAGGTATGTTCAATGCCAAAGAGTCGAACGTTGAATTCTCCTCTAGCTATGTGTTAGATGAGGATTAATTCTCACCGTTGGTTTAATGGTGGATGGACCCTCCCTACAGGAGGTAGGGACCTAGAAATGGTATGAATGTGATGGATCCACGTGGTCTGCACGTGTCCCTCGACCAACAAACGCCTGAAGGAATTTGGGAAGCTATAACTTGTAAGCCAAAGGTTGAATTAGAGCCTGGTAATAGTGGTTATAAAGCTAAAGGTGAGTAGAAGAAGGTGGATCATCTCAGAGAGATGATACAAGATGATTTGAGTAAGCAAAATTTTGATGCCCCATCCCTAGAAAGGGTACTTAGGGGTCAGGTGTGTTACAAATTGGTATCAGAGCATGGTTATAACACTCGGCCTTCTTGGGCTTATGAACGAGTCGCTTAAGAATATTATTAGAGAACTTTTATGGGTGACACCCTATCTTACCCCATTCTTAATAGGCTTATTTAAACTTCTACTGAAGAAAGGAATGAAATTTTCTAATGTTGTATGTGTTTGGAAAATATGTTGTTCATAATCTAATAGACCATTAACTAATATAAAATGTTTTATCAGGACTCAAGAAGTCAGTAGAATACAAGAAAACTACAACATAAAGGATGGTGACACACCATGAATTGGGCAAAATCTCCCACAATAGAGAGAAATAATTTGATGACAGGAGGGCAGTGGAAATCCAGATCTGGCTAAAACTATAATAAGACTCATGGGAGAATTACATATTTGTAAGGATGACAATACAAGGTTGATAAAAGAGAAGGAAAATAAAACTAAATTAATGCAGTCCTGCTGCAAATCTTATCATATATACAAAGGCAGTTGCAACATGGACCAACAACTAGTCATGTGGACAGACATCATACGAAGAAAACCCAGAGTCCACCTGAGATACAGAAGAATGGCCCTAAAAGTGGCCAGAAAAGGAGGAACACCTCAAAGAAGTCCCAACATGGATCCAAGAGACACTCATTGAAAGATTCCTCTGGTGAGGAAACTGACAACCCCAAGGAATCTTCTTGCAGCAAAACTAGTTTGCATTCCCAAAGGAAAAGAAAGAAGAGGAAACATTTCAAGAGTCATGACCCTGAAGATTTCAAGAAAGAAAAACCACCCACCTTCGATGGAAAAATTAAGAAGGGGGAAGAAGTATAAGTTTGGTTGCTTGGCTTGAAGAAGTACTTCAGAGTCCATGACTACTCTGAAATTTTAAAGGCTCAAATAGCCATTTTTAGCTTGAATGGAAATGTATCCATTTGGTGCGAGGATCTTCGGAATGTGAAAGGAATCCATGAGAAGGAATTTTCGTGGAAAAAATTTGGGAAATAATTCAAGAATAAGTATATGTCATAGAAATACTTTGATGAGAATACCAAGGAGTTCTATGAACTCAAGTTGGGACAACTCACCATAGAGGAATATATCAATAAATTTCTTGAGTTGATAAGGTATGTGCCCTACATCAAAGATGAAAAGGTAAAGATGCAATGATTTATTAGTGGACTGCCTCATTCCTTCCATGAAAAAATTTAATTTGATGAGCCAAATACCTTAGAAGACAATATCTAGAAGGCATGATATTGCTATGAGAAATTCAAGATTAAGAAAGAACCCCATGAGGACTGGAGGAAGAAAAGAACTCCAAGATTCAAGAAGAAGGGGTTTAAACCCTCAAGATTTAAAAGCTATGGGAAGGGTTCTAATATGAGCCTTCCTGCTAAAAGTGTATACCAGAAAAATTTCCCCTCTCGGAGTGGAAACAAACCCTTTGGAGAAGCCCCAGGAAAGATTGATAACACAAAGAGAGAACCCTTGAAATGTTGGGTTTGTGGAGAAGAACATCTGCTGAGAGACTACCCATATATGCAATAGAACAATAGGAGGGTCTACAAAATCCAAGAGGCTACCATAATCAATGATGTGGCTAGGATCATGCCACATATTTATGCAGCCTTGGATAATAGACAAGCAGACCACCAAGGTTCAGTGGTGGAAATGGAAGGTATGATTTCCAACCATCTAGTTTCCATTTCAATTGACCCCGGTTATAATTTGAGTTATGTTTCCCCTCAAAATGTTGATAAATGCAAATTGAAACAAGTTAAAAATGTTAAATAATGGCTAGTACAACTAGCCACTGGAACCAATAGAAAAGTGACAGAGGTCATACCAGCATGTCAATTCACTATGAGTGGATTACCCACCCAACCGACCCTAAACATACTCCCTTTAGGATCTTATGACTTGCTAATTGGCATGGACTAGTTGTATTCCCATAAATCCAAGTTGGACTGTTACCATAAAACTTTGGAGTGTGAAGATGTAGAAGGGAGAAAAATGACCCTACAAGGGATTCAAAATCCTGTCTTAGTGAGACAAATATCATCCCTTCAAGTGAAGAAATATTGCAAAAAAGGATGTCATGTGTATGTAATACAAGTGTTGGACTCTATTGAGGACAAAAAACCAAGCCTATAGGACCATCCCATATTAAGAGAGTCTAAAGATGTGTTCCCAGAAGAGGTACCAGGTCTAACTCTAAGAAGAGACATTGACTTTTCAATAGAGAGGTTCCAATGTCTAGAAAACCCTATAGAATGAGTACACCATATTTGGTTGAGCTCAAGCTACAGCTAAAGGAGATGATGGAAAAAGGCTACATTCGACCTAGTGTGTCTCCATGGGGAGTACCAGCCTTGTTTGTGAAAAATAAGGATGGCACAATTAGGTTGTGAATAGACTATAGACAACTCAATAAGATGACCATAAAGAATAAGTATCCCGTGCCAATGATCGATGACTTGTTTGACCAACTAAGGGGTGCTACAATTTTCTACAAGATTGACTTGAGGTCTGGATACCATCAGGTCCGAATTAAGGATGAAGACATCTACAAAACAGCCTTTAGGACAAGATATGGTCACTATGAATTTGTGGTGGTTCCATTTGGACTAACCAATGCATCAACCACTTTTATGTGCTTAATGAATAATGTACTTAGTAAATTCTTAGACAAATTTGTATTGGTTTTCATTGATGATATTATAATCTATTCTAAGAATAGGGAAGAGAATGAAGAAAATATTAAGCTAGTACTTCAAGTACTAAGGGAACATCAACTATATGCTAAGTTCAGTAAGTGTGAATTTTTCCAAAAATAAGTCCATTAATTAGGCCATGTTATTTATGAAGAAGGAGTGGCAGTTGATCCTGACAATGTAAAATCCATTATGGATTGGCCTGCCCCAAAGGATGTGTCTGATATCAGATCTTGTATGGGCCTAACAGGATACTATAGGAGGTTCATATAAATATTTTCCAAGATTGGTTGCCCAATCACTTCCCTTCAGAAAAAGGGACTTAAACTCCTTTGGACATCAGAATGTGAAGAGAGATTTCAAGAATTGAAATTCCTTCTAACCAATGCACATGTGCTAAATATTGCAGACCCAAACAAGGACTTCATTGTGTGTACAGATGTCTACAAGGAAGGACTCGGAGGAGTCCTTATGCAATAAGAACATGTAATTTGCTGCGAATCTAGAAAATTGAATGAGCATGAAATCAATTATGTGACCCATGATCTAGAATAGGATGCCATAGTGCATGCTTTAAAAATGTGGATGAATTACCTCTTGAGTAGAAGATTTGTGCTTATGACAGACCATTGTGGGTTGAGGTACCTGTTTGATCAACCAAAAATTAATGCTAGACAAGCTCGATGGATGGATCTCCTTACTGAGTTTGATTTTGAAATCAAACATATTAAAGGAAAAGAAAATGGGGTGGTTGATGCCCTTAGCAGAAGTGTGAAAGTGATTCACCTAGTAGCTATAAGAACCTGTGAAATGGATGTCAGGAAGAGAGTCAAAAGTGCACAAGAAACGAATGCATTTTTCCATACTGTAAAATTGTACATAGAAAAGGAGCCCACGGGGTTGAAGTATGAAGGATATCAATTGATGAGTGATGGCATGCTAACTTACAAAGGTAGGTTGTATATTCCAAAATATGACAATTGAAGAGGTTCATGATGGATGAACTACACAAAAGACCATATACTATTAATCCTGGTTATAAGAAGATGATCACAACCACTAGGAAATTGTTTTATTGGCCCGGACTAAAAAAGGACATAGTTGATTACTCAGCTAAATGTATAGAATGTCAATGAGTTAAGGTAGAACACCGACATCCAGGAGGGTTTTTGTAGCCCCTACCATTTCCATAATGGAAATGGGAAACCATCTCCATGAATTTCATCATGGGATTACCAAAATCGATCAAACAGAATGACGCCATCATGGTAGTGGTCAAAAAATTGAGCAAGTCTTCTCACTTCATTCTTGTTAAATCAACTTACAAGGAAATTGATATCACCAATATTTTCATGGAATAAATATTTAGGCTACATGGCATGCCTAAGGAGATAATATCTAAAAGAGATACGAAATTTACTTCAAACTTTTGGAAATATGTATTCGTTGGTTTTGAAACTAAATTTCTATTTAGTAAATCCTATCACCCTCAAACCGATGTGCAGACAGAAAGGGTAAACCAAGTGTTAGAAGACATGTTAAGGATGCATTTAATGCATCAACCTAAGAAGTGGGAAGACTACCTATCACTGGTATAGTTTACCTACAACAATGGCTATAAAGAGTCATTGAAGATGATCCCTTTCGAGGCCCTCTATGGTAGACAGTGCAAGATTCCAATAAGCTGGGATAATCAAGTAGATAGAATTACAATAAGGCCAGACATGCTGAAATAAATGGAACAACAATTAATTAAGATAAAGCATAATCTGAAAATATATCAGGATAGACAGAAAATCTATTCAGACAGGAAGCGGACTCGTAGAGAATTCAAAACAGAGGATCATGTATATCTCTGAGTTAGATCCGGGAAAATCTCCTTGAGAATGGGATCTTATGCCAAGTTGGCCCCTCGGTATTGTGGAACCTTTGATATTTTGAATAGAGTGGGACTTGTAGCCTATAGGCTAGCACTTCCAGCTCCCACAGTGAAGGCACATGATGTTTTCCATGTTTTGTTATTAAAAAAATATGTACATGATTATAATCATATTATTGACTGGTTTGTGATTCAGGTGGAACCAGAGGGAGAATTCCTACTAGAACCTCAATGCATAATAGACAGGAAGGAAACCCCACTTAGGAACATAACCATTGCACAGGTCAACATGCAGTCGAAACACTTTGGCCCAGATGAGGCTACATGGGAAATGGATGATGCCATGAAACATGCATATCCATTTTTGTTTACTTATATTCATAAAAATCACATCAACAGATAGAACATTGAGGATGATGTTACTTTAAGGAGGAGGGGATTGTAATACCCTTGTTTCCCCCAGTTTGTAAATATAACTCTAACTGACCAAAAGACTATGGTAGACTAGATATGTGTGAATGTTTGATTTGATGAACCTTTGTATAAAAGATCAATGTATGTATTTTATGTTATCAATATAAAATGGATTAGTGTTGCATAACTGATGAAAGGGGGGTTTTCCAAGATAGACCATGGATTCTATGAGAGAGATGGTGGGGGGGAACCAGAACTGGTTGAGACAAAAACACCAAACCAGTACCTTACTGGAACTAATGGCTTAGACCCGAAACAGTTCTCTAACCCAAAAATGAATTACCAGTTAGAGTGGTAGCTGGAAGAGTCCTCATCAAGATTTAATGAGGAGATGGGGAAGAGTACCCATCTGCAATACTTCCATACCTGGCCATGAGCTAGGGATTCGGACCCATGCAACCTTAATGAGAAAATAAAGAAAGAGTTAATTCATGGGGAGAGATGGAAAACTGAGAAAGAATATATGTACAAAAAAGAAGAGTCGAGAGACCAATCTCGAGAAGAGAAAAGAGAGGATACAACTCTTTGGTTCGAGGAAGAACT
Source organism: Picea abies (assembly GCA_900067695.1). Classification (NCBI taxonomy): domain Eukaryota; kingdom Viridiplantae; phylum Streptophyta; class Pinopsida; order Pinales; family Pinaceae; genus Picea; species Picea abies. Next base: position 10,068 of record CBVK0100286536.1, read on the forward strand.
GAGAAATAAGATCATTCTGGGTGCTAGAAGTGACTAGTAGGGTTTTTCATTACATGCTGATAAATGAGGCTTACAAGTGACTATGGAAGTACTCATGTAGACCTCTTTGCTTGGTATAGAGAAAATCGGTTTCCAAGGTCTCGTGGGAGGAGGATAGTAACCTCCATCCATGACTGTCATTGAGAAAGAAGAAAGAGTCTCTCTAAGAGCATAATGGTCTAGCTCGTGGGTGGCCAGTGGTAAATCCATTAGGAGTGGTTGTGCCTATGATTGGGTGGAAACAGGAACCCCTTTCAGCAGTCGCTTCATGGTTTTTGGTTTCTGATAAGTATCTTCATACTCTCTATATTGAAATGGAAATGATGGTTGGACGCATATATTTATCTGTCTATGAATGATTGTTGTATTGAATGAATAAGGTAAATGTAGGTATTATCTCCCTCTAAACTCATGCTTTCGAAGGGTCGTATGTTTTCCTCCATTTAGTAGTTAAAGAGTCGTGGGACATAATCCTACAAGAGGGTCGGAGTAGGATTTATTGGAATGTTTAAGTCTTGTCGACCTATTGAATCTACCCTAGTGGGAATTTCAAGTTCAAACTTTGTGGAAGGAGGGCGCCTCCTTTAGAATCTTCATCGTATGACCGAGGGCTCATGCCCACATCCTTAACCCATTTATGGCCAAAGGAATTAGCGTGTAACCCACAAGAGTTTCCAAAGGACCCATGTGACCAAGGTCTGGGAATCCTATGTTGGGCCCGAAAGGAGATCAACCTTCTGGCTTCGGAACTCCAGGAATTCAGAGCTCCGGAGTGTTTCGACCCTACAATTTATAACTTGGTTGAAGGCAACCGATGGTTTCTACTACCCACAAGGTCGATTGGTGCCTGGTGGTTTCCTTGTTCGATACAGATAGACTTGCCCCACCATTAAACCTTGACCCATTCAATTATCGCAAAGTAACGTGAACTAATGATTCGAGAGTATTTGGGAGTCCCCTTAGTCATTGGATATACATCAAGAAAACTTTAGCAAAGTCCCACTTCGGGAGAATAGAGATGATATAAAATCAACCCCCCCCGAAGGTCAGAGCTACGAAGTTACTAGAACCACATATCTAGAGATCTTTCGTGACCATCAGATCTTGACCAAGGTCAGCCCAACATTGACCACTTTGGGAACAAGGAGGGATTCACACCACGAATCCCCTTTCGAAGTTATGAGGTAATGGAGGTCGTAGATCCAAGGGGTTATGTGGACACATTGTGAGCATAGGATCGAAGGAATTGGAAGGCGATCAGTCAAGAGTGACATGGTATGATGATGTCACCTAGGGTGACGTGGTATGTTGACGTCACCTAGGGTGATGTGGACCCACGTTTGACATACCACATGTCACCTAGATCTGAACATTTCACTAACCCTACATGCCCATTAAGACGTGACATGTGTCACTTGTTGTAGGGGCCACATGTCCTCCCTCCCTTGTTGTGCATGACCTCTAGTAATTATCTGTTTGGTCCATGTGATGGGAGGAGTATTTGGGACCCACCTATATTCATTTTCGCATCTAGTACGTCACCCCATACGAGAGTGGACCCTTTGAGATTTTAGGAGTTAGGGACTCTGGATGTAGCGTCTTGGGTAAGGTGAAGGGCCTGAAGGCCGAAGCCACATGGAGAGATTATGGTATTTTAGGAGTTCGGGACTACAAGACTTTGGAGGTTTGGAATACAGTGTCGAGGGTGAGTCGAAAGGCCCAAAGGCCAGAGCCACATGGAGATATTTCAGGATCCTTCAAGAATTCAGGACTCTGAAGGACGTGCGTGCAGAAAATAAAAGGGACATTCAGTGCTAAAGCATCAAACAATGAATTCTCCTCTAGCTATGTGTTAGATGAGGATTAAGTCTCACCGTTGATTTGGATGATGGATGGACCCTCCTTGTAGGAGGTAGAAAACTAGAAATGGTATGAACATGATGGATCCATGTGGGAGCCACATTTCCCTCAACCAACTAATGCCCGAAGGACTTTGGGAAGCTATAAATTGTAAGCCAAAGGTCGGATTAGAGCCTGGTAATAGTTGTTAGAAAGATAAAGGTGAGTAGAAGAGGGTGGATCATCTCAGAGAGGTGATCCAAGATGACTTGAGTAAGAAATATTTTGATGCCCCATCCCTAGAAAGGGTAAATAGGGGTCAGGTGTGTTACAAAATTCTTTTCATCGAGTGTTTTGTTTCCTCAGGTAATTAATCTGGCCTAACATGCCATTTTAATTATCCTTGAGTTTTTCACTCACAATAATTCTCCTAAGTGGTGAAATGTGTTCTAATGATCAATCCCAAGGGGTGAGTAAGGTTTAGGAATGTTTTAAGTGACCATTCTATACATCTTCTAGAGTTTTGCAGAATTTCGTTAAGTTTTGATAGTTTTTTTTTAATTTATTAATTCTCCATTTAATGGAAATTTTAATTATTTTTATGTAAAATGTAAAAATTTGGCCATTGGGGATTTTTATAGGGGTGTGAGTACTCGAAAAAAATGGGATGTGACCCCCTACACCCTTGGACCAAGTTTTGGCTCAATTGGACAAGTTTTGCTAGGTCATTTTCCATGAGGAGTCAGAGTCAAACAAAAGTCAAGATTTAATTGGCTAAGGTAAAAAGCCAAAAAATTGTAAAAGGGGAATAAATTCATGAGAGAGAGTGGGAAAAGTTTCCTAACCTTCTTCCTAAGTTGGAAAAGTGATTTTCCACTTAAAATACCCCCTTGCTAAGAAAACAACCTAAAGTGATCACTCCCTAGCTAAAAGTGTGCACCCCTTGGTCATCTACGTGGTCAATAAAAAATTAAAGGGAGATGACACCCAAAACCCTCAGTGCACCCCCCTTAGAGTTAAACTCATGTTTGATGAAGGGGAAAGGTGTTTCCCTCCTTCCCCTCTTACCCATCAAACCCTAAACTTCTCCAAAACTCTAAAAGTGCACCCTCCTTGACTTTGTTCTCTTCTTTTGGATGAATGCCACTTGGAGCTCATCCAAGAGGGGTCTTTCCTCTCTCCCAAGTATAAAAAAATGCCTACCCCTCCTCATTTCTCCATATATTATCAGAGCAGTTTTATGCTGCCCAAATCTCTCTCTCTCTCTCTCTCTCTCTCTCTCATTGTAAATCTTGCTGCAAGTATTTGAAACAACATTTTTCTTGTAATAAAAGGAATCTTTGGAGGATATCTTATGTGCACTAGGAGTCTTCTTTATGTTGTTCATGGTTCTTTTGTGAGGTGATATTGTTGTTTTACTTTTGTGTATTTATTGCTTACATTGTCTTAACTTGGATATCCAAGCAAAGTATTTTGCTTGGAAGCATTTATAGTAGTATTACTATTTGTTTTGTGGGTTATTTTTATAGAATTTGGAAAGTATTTTACAAGTTCTTTAGATGTACTCACCTCCTTGTTGGTTTTGTAGCAAGTATTCACTTATTGCAAGTCACTAAAGAGTTTGAAGAAGTGAATTTCAGATCTAGAAATTCACTTGTTCAACCATCCAAAGCCTCCAATATTTTCTTTTTATCATTTCTATCTTTCCCACTTACTTTAAAGTATTTTTCTGATATGAAATAGTCATTTAAAATCAAATTTTCTGTTCAGATTTTTACTCCAAATTTTTTTGCTTTATACACTAACAGAAATTAAAAAGTTTTTGAGTGTTTTGCAACATTTTCCAGCAACCTTTGCTTGTTTTTTTGTGGAGATTCTCGCCAGGTTAAGGGGAGGTGCTTCCCATTTTGGGCCTCAAAACATTCAAGGAAAGCCTCCTAAAGCTTGGGTGCCAAACCCCCTTCTTTCTATCTTCTTCTAAGACATTGTAAGAATCCCAAGAGAGTCTCTTGGGCTTGCATTCTCTTTACTAAAGTTAAAAATCTGATATTGTAAATTAGTTTAGTATTGCCCACACCTTGCAAAGTGATTGGCTATGTCAATCCGTGCAATATCGTGAAGCCTAGATCAGTTTGTAATCTTTTGTTTTGCACTTTATTGTTTGCCCCACTTCTCCCATAAAGAGAAGGTTGTGTGGCTAGCTTAATTTTTTCATTAAGTTATTCTTTTACATTTCACCCACCTTGGCACAAAATCAATAGGCTTGTCCTCCTCCTTGTGCCACTGTTGTGAGGTTGTAAAGTTATTTACATTTTTTCCCACCTTTGTCCTCAAGGCAAAGTTGTGTGGCTAGGAAATAGTTTATTTCATTTCAAGTTATTTAATTAATTAAGTTTTGCCCACACCTTGCATTTTGCTTGGCTCTGTCAACCTTTCAATATCGTGAGGCTAGAGTAATTTTATTTATTTTGGAAAGTAATCAAACTTGTGCTTCATCTTCTGCCTCGTATTCCATCCCATTGCCACTTCGATGGATCTTAGGTAACCAAGACAGGGTGACTTGGGAGGCTACAATGGGTTGAATTCGGGGACTACTTCACCACACTATGTGTCCTCCTTGCTTAAGTGCTCAAGCATTATGAATCTGACCCGTGGAGCTAGGGAAGGACCTTGCATGTCCTTCTTCTTGAGCACCTAGTATTTCCTTTTGGTTGAAAGGATAGGGATTTGGGGTAGTCACATAGTCTAGGATTGTATCTCTAACTCTTTAATTCTCCCTAATTCAAGAGAGACTTAAAATATATTAAAATCAACCTACACACTACATTCATAAAATTTTCACTTTCAAGTTCAATTGTCTTTCTTTTCAGGTTGTGCAATTTTATCTTCAAGCAATTTACTTTCCATGTGTTTTAACTTTCCAAGCATTTTCAATCTCAAGCTATCTCTTTCATTGTGAATATTTACATCATTTTTTATTGGGTTGTTGGCATTCTTCATTCATTTAGATATATTTATCTAAAGCTAAAAAACATTTCATTGTTTAATTCATTGTGTAGATATTTCCTGTTGTATTTCATTTTGTAGATATATTTTGTAATTGTGTAAGTAAACTTTGGGTATATTTTAGGCACTAGTATGTTTATTGTGTAGTAGAGAAAAAGGTTTTCTTTTCATTTAAAAGTTCCATTTGCATTGTTTTCTTGTCATTGGGTTGGGCATCCTTAATTAAAAACTAAATTAACTCATAGATCATTAATTCAACCTTAACATAGTTAAATAGGGTCTACCCCCCTTGGCTTCCCTAGGAGTGAGCCTAGACAGAAGAAGTCCATATCGAGGTGATAGTGGGTTTGGACTTAGGCTTGTGCCTCTAAGGACACACCAAGTAGGTTGGAGACTTCTCCACATTAATAGGTGTGTATAAGGACGACAACACACCCAAGAAAGTAATGAAACACTCATCCTTGAATAAAGGGGACCCACAATATAATAAAGAATGCTTAAAAGGTTAGTTGAAGGATAAGAGGTCTCATCATGAGCTGACCTGTCACATTCATGAATATCTAGTGGTATGACATTACCATCATTTGGTCACCAAACCTAGGTAATGGATCTCAATTGCATGGATGAAAGAAAGGGGGTCTCATCACAAGCCAACCTTTTCATTTCCATTAGGTGTTTGTGGGTGACATTGCCATCACTTTGTCACCATGCCAGGGCAATGACCTTCAACCTCTCCTTATGCTATATTGAAAGAAAATAAAGAAAGAAAGATAAAAGGAAATTGATGGGCTTGGAAAAAGTGCATTGTGGATTAAGGTACCACACACCCTCTACAAAGGCTCCCATGAATGAGATACTACAACCCCTTATATGTCATGAGACCTATGTCCATTGAGTCTTGACCCCAACCACTTCATCCACTTTACATGTCTTAGAGAGGGATCTCTTAGAAACTCTCCTTGACCTAGGGCAAGATCTACCCAATAGGACACCTCATCAACCCTCCCATATTCAAGCTTGACAAGTCGCATGGTGTCTTTGAGATGTTAATTGTTTGATATAGTGATCTTTGATGCACATGCTTGGATGGATTATTTATTGATTGGATTCACTTATCATGATGTTATAGCTTGAGATCCTTGGAGGGCATAATCATTTTGTTTTGAAGGACCTAGTTGGTTGATATTTTTGGGAGAACAAGCTTTGCTTGGGCTTCCATGGGGCTACAAGCCCACAAGTTGGATGCTAGGGGCCCACATGCTAGATGAGAAATATCAGACTTGGAAGGCCTTGATGATGTCTTGGAAGACATATCCCAACCCTCACTTGCCAAACGATTTTCATTGAAGCAGAAAAACGTCCTATTTTTTAGCATGACGTCATGTGTGGGGGGCTAGGGCATGGTGGTGAGATGATATGCTTTGGCACTTGGATGTTTTGAGGGGTTTGAGGTCTTGAAATTGAAGGAATACATTTGGATGATGGACACATGGATTTGGAAAGCCTAGACACCCTCCTCCTACAACAACAACTTGCTCCTAATTCCAAATTGTCCCCTAAAGGGGTGACATTCTTCTAAATTAGGTTTTATTTGTGCAAAAGTGAAATTTTAAAGGAATTGTTTAATATTATTTGTAAAAGGGGAAAGAATAGGGTTTTTAACCCCTAATCATATGTTTTACCCTAAATTATGTGGACAAACTATGTTAGCTACATTTTGTATAAATAGAGATCATAAGATCTCATTTTTAACACATAACTCTCCATTGTGAGATGCTCTTGGACTGAAATTTTTCCTCTCTTTGGTTGGTTCTCTCTCTTGTGATTTTGTTTATGGATATGCCTTGGTTATGGTTGATGGATATGGTGCACTATCCTTGGAAGGATTTCTTCATTTATTTTTTGGTGGATAGTCTAGCTTTTATTTCCTTTTAATGCTTGAAGGTGTCATTTATTTCATTGTATTATCATTTGTACAAGTTAAAGGTTCTATTTTCTTTATCCAAGTAGGGAGTATAAGGGCATACACCCCTACTTGTGTTTCCACCATTTTATTTCTAAGGGAATATTGCTTCATAAGGGTTTACTAAGAAGAGTATAATTGCATACACCCTCCTAGTTAAAACCCTAGCTAAGAGTGTTGGAGTTACTTCACACACACCTAGGATTTATTTTTCCTAAGGTTTTTCCTTGTTTATTAGTCATAATTAGTCATTATCCAGTCTCCTATATTTTAAGGGAGAATATTCCACCTGGAGAATATTATCTTTCAGTTGACACTTCAGTTTGACTAGTTGAGTTGAGTTTAGATGCTGCATTGGTTTTGTCACCATGAAAAATTGGGATCATCACAATGATAATTCGACCTTTCCTTGGTAACATCACCAGAGCAACACATTACCCTTGATTCCATGAGTTAAATTCTCACTACTCTTTGTTCAATCATTTAACTGAAGACTAGTTGACTAGTTAACTCAACTAGGTGGTAGTTCACTCCTGTAACTGCCTGAGAGGCTAGACTAGGTGGCAGTTCACTCCCGTAACTATTGGTGTGTGTCCAGATCAGATCAATGTTGGTGTGTGTCCAGATCACTGCATTGGTTCTCCTCTAGTGCACACTCATTGATTTATACAGAGTATATCATGTGTAAATTATTAATTATTCACAACGGTTAATGAGAATTCTTTCATTCTTTCTCTCTGTCTTCTTCTTTCTCAAATTCTCTCTGCAAATGTGTGTATTATTGTTTATCTATATATATTCTATGTAGGTTCAACACACTTACATGGTATCAGAGTCGACGAACTGCTAAGAAAAATCTATACCAAATTTTTTTGCAGGTACTGAAGATTGAAGAATGCAGCAAAGATGGAATCTATGTTTTACTCATCGACAATATTTTTCATGCCTCATAACTATTTGGAATAGAAGCCAAAAATTATGATTCATCTCAGATGCAGAGGCTTGTACCAAATAACTATGGCAATGGAAGTAGAGCCTGATTCCGCCAATGAGAAAAATGACTTTCTCAATAGACAAGATATGGCCATAGGAAGTATCTGCACGTCTGTTTCTCCCAAACTTTTCCATCAAGTATATGAAGAATCACAAGAATCAACTCCAAATGAATTATGGACCAGATTGGATGTTCTATTTGGGAATAAAGAAGATTGTCAATATTTCATGCATGAGGTTGAACAAATAGAGCCAGAAGAGAAGACATTAGAAGATCAAGCCTCTTATTATGAAGAGTCTTCTACAAAAGTATTTGCACAAATTTGTATTCTATTAATTGAAGATGATGTCTACTCCATTTCATATTTTTTTTTCTAAAATTTATGTGGAAGATATATGGCATGCATCTCAAGGGTCACATGCAGACACTTTTCCATGTGCAATGCATGCATCTCAGGAGACAAAAAGGGAGTTGTGCACATCCGACTCAATTATGATATTTTATAAGAAATATTTGTAGAAACAAATTGGATATTTGAATTGATCTTGGGAAAATATCCAATTTCAAAAAACAAATCGTCTGAAACGGAGTCTGCGAAGTGAAGTTATGATCATTTTAAAATCAACAAAATTTCAGCGCTTTTCCAGAAATGGATGCACGGTTTTCAAAATTTCATCCAAACTTTATTTGGATCTTTTTCATTACAAGAAGAGAAAGTGGATATGTGTGGAAATCTCAATGGTGCATCTACTTCATAATATTTGTGCAGACATGTACATCTTCAACAAAATCTTCAACGAGCACAAACTTGCACAATTGTGAGGTCTTATTGGAGTGAAGGACAAGGTCGCTTAGCAACTGTTTTTTGTTCCTTCTCATTTTTTTTATGAATTGTAATTTGAGGGGGGGTTTTCCCATGAGTTTTTTCCTCTTTCCTCGTTTATTTCAGTGTATCTTTTGTATTTGGTTACCTAACATGGCCTTGTTTCCAGGACCCATTCTTTATTTTAACCATAGTGATGTTCAGCGGGGGTGTTGGAGTTACTTCACACACACCTAGGATTTCTTTTTCCTAAGGTTTTTCCCTATTTATTAGTCATAATTAGTGATTATCCATTCTCCTATATTTTAGGGGAGAATATTCCACCTGGAGAATATTCTCTTTCAGTTGACACTTCAGTTTGACTAGTTGAGTTGAGTTTAGATGTCTTTCAGTTGACACTTCAGTTTGACTAGTTGAGTTGAGTTTAGATGCTGCATTGATTTTGTCACCATGCAACATTGGGATCATCACCATGCTAATTTGAAATTTCCTTGGTATCATCACTAGATTAGCGCATTACCCTTGATTCCCTGAGTTAACTCCTCACTACTCTTTGTTCAGTCAGTTAATGGAAGACTAGTTGACTAGTTAACTCAACTAGGTGGTAGTTCACTCACGTAACTGCCTAAGAGACTAGACTAGGTGGTAGTTCACTCCCGTAAATGTTGGTGTGTGTCTAGATCACGCTAGACCACCACTATGGCACATTGGTTCTCCTCCATTGTGCACTCATTGAGTTATACAGAGTATATCATGTGTAAATTATTCATTATTCACAACAGTTAATGAGAATTCTTTCATTATTTCTCTTCTTCTTCTTCTTTCTCAAATTCTCTCTACAAATGTGTGTATTATAGTTTAGCTAGATCTATTATGTGCAGGTTCAACACATTTACAAAGAGAATATTTCCTTGGGGATTAAAATGGATTACACCCCCAACGAAGTATCCTATCTAGATTATTCATATTCTCTTGACTCCATTAACCCTTTCTTAAATGCACTAGTCATTTACTTATTGCATGGGAGAAATAAATTGTTTCCTTGGTAAACGTACAAATTTCAAGTTTTGAAGTTGTCTCTTTTGGATAATGATATTGATGCCTTGGGGATTCTTCCTCCATTATAACGTCCTCTTTCTCCCCAAAATTATTATTGTTGTATTAAAACTAACCTACAACCATCAAGATTTCTTTAAACTCTAACCCTAACCGCTAATATCTCACAAACTAACCCTAGACTAACCCTCTAACTTTGCTTGTTTAACCTACTAACCTAGGTGAATATATTGGGATAGATTTTGGCACTTTTCCATGGTTGATTTTGTTGTTGCATGCCATTGAATGCTACAGCCATAAAGCTGCAATTTTGTGCAGAAATACATGTTTACAACAACCATCTTCTCTTGCTTCTTAAGTGTCATTTTTCAGCCTATATTCAGTGCTAATATTTATGTTGATTTACTTAACTAGTTTAGATATTTGCATGTTGATTTAGATCTTTTATTTGTTGATATAAGCTGTCATTTAATGCTTCAAATTAGGGACAAAAAACTTAACTTGTTGATCCAACTAACATATATCATTGCAAAGTGTCTTTTCTTGTGTCTCGACAGGTACAATCATCCGGATAAGTACTATACATGTGGGGTAACAATTACTTGACTTACAAGGAATCTCTTCCCACCTTTCATTCCACTTACACTTGAACTCTAGTGGCTTCACTTCCTTTTATATCCATCTCCATCTCCATCCCCCTAGGGTCAGCAGGATCGCCTCCCTAGAGTGACCTATTCACCCTTAAAGTGTGAGACCTACATCAAGGTGACATTGGGTGTAGGATTCCCAAGTTGTATCACTTGCTTCATAGTTGGGTCAGGATTTTCCCAACCTACAACTTGCGCTATAACAGTACCAAGAACAACCTACAACTTGCGCTATAACAGTACCAAGAACCAATCAAGGAATTTATGAATTCCTTCTAACACTGCTATGTTAGTCATCTAGGTCGGACTTAAAACTAATGGTTCAATATCCACCATTTCCACTGATTCCATCTTGTTCTCGAAATAGTGGGACAGAGGATCCTCCTGAGATGAATCTCCCCAGATTTCACTTCGACCCAAAGAGAAGTTTAAGTCTCCCCCTTAAATAGTATTTGAAACTATGAAGTCCTTATTAGCCAACAACTGGTCCCAAAAATTCTTCATGTCTTTGTAAGGGTCATAGATATTACATAATTGAAATATTTTGTCTTATTCTTTACATGTTTTCTCTACAATTAGACCTGAATGAAAAAAGTAGAAATTTGTTAGAGACATAGTTTTATAATTATTCCACCTCATAACCTGTCCACATCAAGTCCCAAAAACTCCCAAACAGGGAAAATTGTGTGGATCAATAATGATTACATCCCCCCTTCCCATAGATTCCTGAAAAAAGAGTACATTTGGCACTTCTTGTGTGATGAGACACTGAAGGGAGATTTTTTTGGGTCTACCCCCAAGACCCTAAATATTAACTGGTAGAATCTTCATGGTTTACCCTTGTAGGGCATAAACTTGCTCTAAGTAACCCTGAGATTAATCTTTGTCTACCCAAAAACACCTCCCATGAAGCTTGTTCCTGGGAATGTTTAATGGCTGACTTACGACCTACATTCGAAGGCCAAGACTCTTTTCTAGGACCAAGGCCTAGTACCCTTGAGGAATTTGATGCATGGGCCTAAGAGTGAGGTATAAGTAAGTAAGGGTATTTACCCCGATAAGAGGACAATGAAGTAAAGGAGTTTTCATTTCGAGAGCCCTTTGTCTGGGCCAAAGAATATTCATTCACCCAATTGACTGTTGACCCATCCACATGGAAAACCCCCATCCAACTAAGATTCCCTCCATCTAGTAAAGTAGGTAGGGATTGACACCCACTTCCCTCTGAATGAAGGTTACAAACTTGGGAGAATTTAGAAACCCCAATAGAAGGGTGAAAATTTTTACTTAGAGACCCCATAGGGGCTTTACTAGCCATCCACAAAGCCTCAATATTGTGTCATTCATCCATAGATATATCCATATCTTCATATAGTAGAATGTTTGTAACATTCTAAGCATTGTCATCCTCCCTTGGCACAACAATCAAAATCTAAATATCTTCCACCACTAGATCTAGTACCCCTAGAGTAGACGCAGAGCCCACAATATCACCTTCTAGCTAAAATTGACCAATATTGGATGAGGGATAAGCTCCCCCGCCAAGGCCCACATATCTATCTAGAACCTTAGCTTTCTAAACCTGATCGACTCAACTAGGCTCCAAACAATCCTCCTTTGGAAATATTTTGATAGGGCCCTTGTCACAGTCAACCACAACATGGAAAACATAGTGGAACTGCACACACAGAAAATGAATATTTAAGTAGTATAATAGTTGAACATAAGTCTAATTACCCACCACAAGCTTAATTGAATCATTCAATCCTTCCAAAGGATCTAGCTTCACTAAGATTTGTGCCAAGAACCGACCTAGTGATGGCTTCTAAGACAAATCTTCCACAATAAAATACCCCAATGTGCTACCAATTTCCTGAAATCCCTTATCTTTCCAATACTTTAGTGGTAGATTAGGTATTTTAATCCATACTGGAACATTCTTGAACCCCTCTACAACATATTTAAGAAACAGGTTCCAAGGATTCGCACTTAAAACCTGCCTATCCCAAAACTAACACATAGACAAAATCCTATATAGATCATCCTTCTCCTTAAATGTGAATCCAATCCATCCCCTTGAAAGAAGATGGATGTTGGACACACCTACCACACTTAGAGGGGGGG
>CBVK0100286537.1:0-22553 GCA_900067695.1 Picea abies
ATTTTTGACCTTTCATCGATTTTTGCACAAACTTTGGTATGTCTTCCATCTTCTCAAACTTTTAATCCAATGAGTGCCACATATATTATTATCCTCCCATGAGTTAGAGTCTACCTTGCAGTTTCTTGGTTTCTATTTGAAAATCCCTAATCACCTTTGCCAAATGTTACCAAAGATCAAATATTTATAAAAAAATATTAATTTAAAATCATTTGATTTTATATTTTAATCTTTTATATATATTTTATTAGTTTTGGCCAAAAAAAAATGGTTTCATACCCAAGTATTATTCCTAAGTCTAAGTCTATTTTACTCTTCTATATATATTTTATTAGTTTTGGCAAGTCTTATTCCTAAGTCTAAGTCTACTTTAATCTTTTATACATATTTTATTCATTTTGGAAAAACGTTTGGTTTCATACCCAAGTCTTATTCCTAAGTCTAATTCCAAATTTGCTTCAAGTTATGATCGAGAAAATGTCTCCTCATAATATATTCCTTCTTTCTGGGAGAAACCATGTGCCACGAAACTTGTCATGTACTTCTCGATACTTCCATCTGCTAAATGTTATTTCTTGTAAATCCACTTGGAAATTACCACTGTCTTCTCTTTCGGTCTTGGAACCACATCCCAAACATCATTCTTTATAATGGACTGGTACTATTCAACCATGTAATCCTTCCATTCTTTCTTATCTATAGCCTCTTCATAACTGGTAGGCTAGACATCAATAATGTTACTTAGAAATTCCACATAACTAAAGTATGGTTGTGGTCTCTTGATTTCTCTGAAGGATCCATCTGGGGAACCATACTTCTCTACATCCCAAATAATTTCCTTATCCCAAGTTGGTCTTCTCTTCTTGGTATTCATCTCTCAGGATGAATCTATAGGTATTTGTGGTTCTTCCATATCATGATCTTCTAGTACAACATCATCACCTACATTTGTATCTATAACTTTGGGAGCTTCATGTTCTTCATCATGAATCTCATCTGGATGATTTTGTCTTGATCTATTGAAGTATGTATCCTCATCGAAGGTGACATCTCTTCTAGTCTCAATATGTTGTTGACTAGGGATGTAAACTCGATATGCCTTCGATGTCTCATTGTATCCAACAAATATAGCCTTCTTTCTTGAAGGGTCCAACTTCGATCTCTTGTCCTTGGGGATATGTGTATATAATAGACAACTAAATATCCTCAGGTGGTTGACCTCTAGATTTTCTCCTGAAAACATCTCTTCTAGTGACTTGTTCCCATGTAGACAATGAGGACTTATGTTCTTTACATATACAACATTTTTGGTTGCTTCTTCGCATAGATGCATTGGTAAATCTTGATCATGAATCATGGCCTTTATTGCTTCCATGATTGTACGGTTATTTCTTTCTTCCACACCATTCTACTGAGGATTATAGGGAGTAGAGAGCTCCCTCTTAATCCCAACTTCCTTACAAAATGCCTTGAATTCATCAGATATGAATTCTCCTCTATTATCTGACCTTAGTATCTTTATCTTCTTTTCAGACAAGTTTTCAACAAGTGCCTTGAACTCTTTGAAGTTGTTGAATACTTTACTTTTAGATTTCAAAAAATAAATCCAATTTTTACGTGATAAATCATCAATAAATGAAACATAGTATACATACATGCCAAGTGAAGTGTCTGACATCGGTCCACACACATGTGAGTGTATAATTTCCAAGGCTCCTTTCGATTTACTATCACTTCTTGGAAATGGTTTCTTCACATTCTTTCCTTGTCTACATCCATTGCATATGCCTTCATGATTCACTTGGATTTCTGTCAACCCTGTCACCATCTTGTTGACGATCGATAGTTCTTTGTAATGTATATGAGAAAATATTCTATTCCATATCTCACTTGGAGTAACTGTACTATGTACCAATGCTAAAATCGAATGTCCATTTAACTTGTATAAGCCTCCTTCTTGGACACCAATCACTACATCATCATCAATAGATTTTCCTCTTGGCCACATGAGGACTTCACCATCAATGAAAGAAACTCTGAATCATTTCTCATCTAAAGCTAATATAAAATGGAGATTCTTCTTCAAAACAGGTACATAAAAAACATTTTTTGTCTTCATAGGTTTTCCAGACTCTAACTTGTAACATGATTCTCCTACTCCTTTAATGGGATATTGATAGTCATCATTGAGATTCGCCTTGTGTGGTGAAACTTTATGAACTAGATATGAGAGAGACTCCTTATAACCATTCATGTGCTTAGAAGAATCACTATCAATAAGACATGTGTCACTTCCATGAGTGACTGTACCTGTAAGAGATTAGATCAATACATATTCTTCACTTGAGTCTTCTTCTTCGGTTTTCTCATGATCAGGTTCATCATCTTCTATTGCATGAGCATGATGTCTTTTATACTTTCCTTTTCTGACCTAACCTTTAGATTTGGGACAATTAATTTGAATGTGTCCCATCTTCTGACAGATGAAGCATCTTTAATTTTAGAAATCCTTCTTAGACTTGTGAGTCTTTTGTAATCCATGAGGCTTCTTGTGTGAGTGAACTTCCTTCTTTCTCTTTCCTTTTCTGGTATGTGCTACTAGGGCTTGATTTTCCTCATCGCCTAGTTTCTCTTCTCTTGCTTCCAATATAGCTTCTTCCTGAGTACAATCCTCCCATAGTCTACTAAACCTTGTTATCCTTCTTCTTGAATATATACCCTAAATGAATGATTCCCAATATCTGGGGACACCATTCAATGTAGTCATCACCAACTTGGCTTATTCGATTGTGTTTCCAATGGCTTCAAGTTTTTCTTTGATTTGAGACACCCTTGTGAAGTATGATTAGATAGTTTCTAAATTTTGCATCTTCACATTCTTTAGTTGTGTCCTCAAGGTCATCTTTTGGTTAATATTCTTTCCTTCATACGATTGGGATAAGGCATAAAAAATTTTCTTTGGAGTTGTCAGTGATGAGACATGGGGGATCAAATGATCCTTGATAAAATCGACATTGATTCTCTTTTCCTTAAATAGGTTCTTTTTATACTTTTATTTGGCCCCATCTTTGTCTGGTTCTAAACTTATTCTTTTATGAAATTTTCTAGATCATTCTCTTCTAGAATGAGCATCACTCTATACTTCCATGCTCGGAAGTTATCGACACCTTCAAGATTCTAATCCATCTTGGTACTGGGAGACATCCTATCCTTGAACAAAAATATAATAAGAGAAATAAAAAAATTTAAACAAAGTTTTTGTGCTTACCATAGAGTTTTATGCCAAGGTGATTAGTTCCAACTTCAATCTGTAGCTGCTAAGATGTCTTGAACTAAGGTTTATGAGGAAACCCTAATCTTTCAAAATGCGAATTTTGGAATTCTTCTCTGAGGGAAAGGTGTGCGCTTATTAGGTGAAATTCTTGGTAGCCTTACTTTGATGAGAGTCCTCTAGAAAGTGGGTGAAATCACCTTCTAGGGTCTTTTGCAGTTGCGACAGATGCAATAGTTTCTGCACCAGTTGTAGTTTTCAAAACTTCGTCAAACTGAGAATCTAATCCCAAGGAAAGATACACTAGGGTTAGGAGAGTATTCCTATGGTATCAAATTCCCCAAAAAGTTCTTCTAAACTGTGAAAATGGCTTCTTTCAGGCTTGTGAACCTTCCAAAGATTCAAATTTGCAATAGCTACTGCAATACCTAAATTTCAAATGTCCACAGTTTCACAGTCTCCGTGATATGGCATATATTTGGTCCCACTCTAATAACATGTTTATTTTTATGTGCTTACAGATATAGATAGTTATATGTCACATTATAATTATAAACAAAAAAATATGCCCATATCACTGAAGTCAAACCATGCACAAAGAGACACAAAATTTACCCTAGGAAAGCCCACGATGGGGGAAAAACCCAACAACTCTTCCTCTAGAAGAATATTCAACCAAGAACCACAAGTGCAATGTCATAATGAAGAAATCGTAGCACAAAAAAATGTGTGCTCATCCAGAAAAATTGATGCAGGAGCATTTCCAAGAAAGAATGAGTGGAAGACAACTCAGTGCACTAGCGTACATTTTGAAGTAATACTTTTGAATTTAAGGAGGTGTATCACACAAACGTTTGAAAGGATTGTAATTTATGAACATCTCTATTTTTTAGAGTTGGACGATCGCATGAGATCGTTGGGGAATGTATTTTATTTTAATGAAGCTACGTGCAATACATAATCGATGTGTTTGATCTTATATGTCTGTCACAAACATTTATTGTAATAAATCCTTAGTAGTTGAATTCTTTTATTTCAATAGGATAGCACTAAGGTAGCTTGGAGGGAAAGCTGAACGAGCTCGTGTTGTATAAATAAACATATCATTTCTCAAATGATGTTGTTTTAAAAATAGATATTGCTTCTAAAGAGAATTATATGTATCCATGTACATATCAGTTGAATGAATATAACAGAGGATAATTATTCAAAATGTTGGTGTTATTGTGTCTATATGAATGAATGAATGGTAGGATTTCTGTTAATTTCAATTCTCTTTATTTCATGTTTTACGTTATGAATGCATTTACATGATTGAATGTATGAAACTGTGAGGATTTAGATACGTTTCAATTGTTTCTCTTCTACGAGTGAGTGCAAGGACTGTATAGTTTCCGTAAGGTGTGTGGCGACAGAGTCTATTTCGAATCATAAGCTCAAAAGAGATAATGTCAAACTTTTGTATGTAAGGAGTGCATAAGAGTCCGCAAGGTGTGCGTTGATAGAGTCTGTTTGACTCAGAATTTTAGCAAAGATAGTTGAAAGTGTGCATAGGAAGAAATGTACTCAGAGTCATATTGTTCAGGAGGGATAATTGAGCATGAGAGAACTGTTGCAAGGAGTGCACAATCGCCCTTCACAATTAAATTTGAAGGAAGTTTTCCGCAAGGAGTGCACAAGGTCGATACCTGGCTATATATATCAAAGGAGTTATAATGGGAAGTTTAGAGTGTTGGGAAGAAACAAATCCAAGAGAGATAAATTGGAGTTTTGTATGAAAGTGTGCATATTGTCCGCAAGGAGTGCGTGACAGAGTCTTGTGACTCAGGAGATCAGGAGAAGTAGCTCAAGCGTGTTTGTAGGAGAGTGTGAAGAACTGTTGCAAGGTGTGTGAAATCATGCACAAGAAGCCAAGATGTGGAAGAAAACTTGTTGCAAGGCATGCACATGGTAAATTATGACTAAGTATCAAAGATAAATGCTCTAAGGAGTAAAACATTCAAAGGAAGAACAAGATCAGGAGGGAGAGCAAAGATAATCCTTCAATAGAGTGGAGCATGTTGAATATTCTCCAAATAAATGAGCAAGATTCGTCCATGAAGGACTGGAATCACTCTAGACTATCAGATCTGGGAGATCTCCATGAAGGTTAGTCGTGAAGCCTATCGACACTTTAGGTTTCGGAAGTGTAGAAGTGTTGTAAGAGAGGGTTCACCTAAGTCCATGAAGTCGCATAAGTGATCATGACAGTTGGCTATGAGGAGATACATGGTCGCAGATTAGGGTGTTTGAGAGATAGAGTTTGGAGGATTGCATGGATCAAGCGCAACCTTCGCGAAGTCATGAAGGTCGAATTATAGATGGATCATCAGATCCAGGAGGACACACGACATAGATCTGTGAATTGCGACAAAAAGTGCTTCGGAAGGAGACAAGGACGGAGGTTGTAAAATTGTCGAAGCCCGAAGTTATGAAAGGAGTTGGACCATGGTCATAGCCATGGTCACAATGGAGAAGGATTCTAGCATGAGAGATATCACTCTCAAATTGGTGTTGTAAAAAGTGCCAGCGAGAAGGGGTACAGGTAATTCAAACCTCCAGGTAACATCAAAGGGACCTGTGTGTCATTTTCTAGGGTCTATTGAAGGTTTGAGAAGCCAATTTGGCTTGATTGTTTTGAAGATCCTTGACTGGGAGATCGTATAATCCCCAGGAGGGAAGGGGGTCTACATCAAGTGGTACCAGAGCCTAATTTTATTTCCAGGTAGCAGAGATTAGACAAAGAAAATAGTTGTATACCATCAAGTGGTATCAGAGCCTAATTTTATTTCCAGGTAGCATAGATTAGACAAAGAAAATAGTCGTATACCATCAAGTGGTATCAAAGCCTAATTTTATTTCTACGTAGCAGAGATTAGACAAAGAAAATAGTCGTATACCATCAAGTGGTATTAGAGCTGAGAAAATTGTTCTTTCTGATAGCGTCAAGAGGAAACCAGAGCCAAAAAAATGATTTTTGTAGGCAGGAAAGAAGGAGGTAGTCTGATAACATCAAGTTGTATCAGATACATCAAGTAATAGTTGTGTAAAAAGAAGTTCAACACAATTCCACCTAGGAGACATGCAGAGATACCTGTAGAAAATCAAGCTATGGAAAGGGAGATGCAAGAACTTCGAGAAAGGTTAGATGCTATGGAGAAAACAAAAAGGAGAGCATATGATGTTGGAGCCGTCAATGATGCAGAAAATGAAGAAATAGAAGTTGAAGAAGATGTAGTAGAGTATGTTGCAGAGGAATGCTTGCTAAAAGCAGTTGTCAAATTGGGAGCTAGACAAAAGATAGAAATCCCAATGTACGAAGGAAATTTAGATACAGAGGAATTGTTGGATTGGATAAGGTCAATGGAAAAGTATTTTGACTATGAAGATGTTGATGAGGAGAAAAATGTGAAACATGTTGTCACCAGGTTAAAAGGGAATGCAACGTTGTGGTGGGATGAACTGGAGGCTGACAAAAGATGCAAAGGTAAGAAAATGATTAGGAGTTGGGATATAATGTTAGCCAAGATAAAGGCTAAATTCATACCCAGGGATTACTAGATAAATATGTTTAGGAAGTTGGATAACCTGAGATAGAAGGGAATGACTACGAAGGAATAAACAGAGGAGTTGTACAAACTGAACATCAGGGTTGTACAGAGAGAAAAAGATCATGAAAAATTTGTTATATATATAAACGGCCTGAGATATGAAATCCAGGACGAAATCACCATGATGACAATATGAACCGTGGAGGATGCTTATCATATTGCATTGAAAGAAGATGATAATTTGGCCAGAAGGTAGAGCTAGGGAAGAAGAAGAATAAGTCCAAACAGAGGCAAGGGAATTTCCCATGATAAGGCACAAAATCCCAAGGTTGAGAATGAAAAATCCCATAGTCACTCGGAAAGAGGAGGAAATTTCCAAGGGATACATTATGGTGGAAGAAACTCTTTTCCTCAAGGAAGAGGAAGAGGCAGAGGAGGAGAAGTGAAGTATTATGCCTATGGAAAGACAGGGCACATGTCTTGGGAATGTCCCGAGAGAAAGAAAGAAGGAGGAGGTGAAGCTCACATTTCGAAAATGCAGAAGAGTAATGTTGAAGCAGAAGGTGCATAAGATGGAAGATATTTGGTGATAAAGAAGGTTCTTTTGAAGCAAGAGCTAGAGGTTGAAAAACCATTGCAAAGAAACAGTTTGTTCATAACTGCTTGCAAGAATTAGGATAGAGCTTGCAAGGTGATAATTGATAGTGGGAGAACTGATAAATTAGTATCCACAGAGATGGTGGACAAATTGGAGCTAGAGACAACTACACATCCAACGCCGTATGAAGTCTCATGGATGTAGAGAGGACATCAGGTAATGGTAACTGAACAATAGCTTGTTGAATTTAAAATAGGAGGATATAGAGATGAGATTTTGTGTGATGTGATTCCCATGGATGTATGTCATGTTTTTATGGGGAGACCATGGCAGTATGACATGAATTTCATTTATGATGGGAGTAAAAATACTTATACTTTGGAAAATAATGGTAGGACACACATGTTACTTCCAATTGAAGAAAAGAAAGTAAAGGAAGAATCCAGCACAAGTATACTTCTCATGAGTGGGAAGGAACTACTGAGTGAAGTTAAGAAGGAACAAGAGATGTAGTTTGTTGTTGTAAAGAAATCCAAAGTTATCCTTACAAGTACTTCTATGGAGGATCTTCCTGAGGAAATTTCGGAGATGCTAGAGAATTTATTTGACATAGTAGTGGATGCATTGCCAAGCTCATTTCCACCCATTAGGAGTATTAACCATCACATTGATCTAATACTAGGAGCAAGTTTTCCGAACAAAGCAATGTAAATATTGAAACCTCAAGATAATGAGGAAGTAAAGAGACAAGTCCAAGATTTGATGGACAAAGGGTTAGTCATAGAAAGCTTGAGTCCATGCGTAGTACCAACTTTGTTGAGTCCAAAGAAGGATGGAGGATGGAGAATGTGTACAGACTCAAGAGCCATAAACAAGATCACCGTCAGGTACATATTTCCTTTACCAAGGATGGATGACTTAATGGATTTTTTGAGTGGAGAAAAATATTTTTCAAATATATATTTGAAAAGTGGATATCACCAAATAAGAATGAGAGAAGGTGATGAGTAGAAAACAATGTTCAAGACAAATGAAGGATTGTATGAATGGCTTGTTATGTCGTTTGTCTTAAGAAATGCACCAAGTACTTTTATGAGGTTGATGAATGAGGTATTAAAAGATTTCATTGGTAATTTTGTGGTTGTATATCTGGATTATATACCAGTCTTCAGGAAAACTGAAGAAGAGCATTTGAAGCATCACACATTAGTGACGAGGATATTGCAGCGGGAGAAGCTGCTAATAAATTTAAAGAAATCCTCTTTTATGAGGACGAAACTCATTTATTTGGGTTTTGTAATCTCTTCAATTGTGTTGAAGATGGATCCAGAGAAGGTGAAATAAATCAAAGAATGGTCATCCCCAAGGAGCATATTTGAGGTGAGAAGCTTCCATGAATTACCAAGTTTCTATAGGAAGTTTATCATAAATTTCAGTGGAATTTGTACACTAATGATGGATACGGTGAAGAAGAGACACAAGTATTTTAAGTGGACAGAATAAGACGAGAAAAGCTTCAATATATTGAAGGAGAAGATAAAATAACAGTTGATTTAGGTCTTTCCAAATTTCAGGAAGACATTTCAAGTAAGATGTGATGCGAGTGGAGTTGCGATTGGAGTGGTGTTGAGCCAAGATAATAGGCCTATTTCATATTTCAGTGAGAAAACGAATGACACCAACATAAAGTACTCCACATATGATAAAGAGTTTTATGCAATAATTCAAGCCTTGAAGAAGTGGAGGCACTACTTTGTTCCAAAAGAGTTTGCTTTGTATAGCGACAATCAAGATTTACAATTCATAACCAGACATGAGAAGTTAAACTAGAGACATGCTAAGTGGATAGAGTTTATGCAAAATTTCACTTTTGTCATTAAACATATTTCTAGTAATGCTAACAAATTTGTTGATGCATTGAGCAGGAGATGTCTAATTCTGCAGGAATTTCAAGTGAAAACCTTAGGGTTTGAACACTTTAAGGAGATGTATTGTGATGACCCAGATTTCAAAGAGGCATATGAAGCATGTGAAAATCATGTACTCAGAGACAAAATCAGTGGGAAGAATATATGATTCAAGATGGATTGTTGTTTAAAGGTTTCTAGTTGTGCATACCAAAGTGCTCGATGAGAGAAAATCTTTTGAAGGAAAAAGATAGTGGAGGTCTAGAAGGAAATTTTTTCCATGACAAGACGTTTGCATAGTTGAACAATTCATACTATTGGCTAGGTATGAAATCCGATGTTAGGAAATTCTTGAACAAATGTAAGATTTTCCAGTATGCAAAAGGAAAGAGAAAAAATAATGGATTGTATCAACCATTTCCTATTCCAGAGAGGCCTTTGGATGCAATAAGCATGGATTTTGTGTTGGGAATTCCAAGGACACAAAGAGGAAGTGATTCCATATTTGTGGTAGTTGATAGATTTTCAAATATGGAACACTTTATCCCATTCCATAAGACTAATGATGCAACGCACATTGCAAATTTGTTTTTCAAGGAAGTTGTGAGACTTCATGGGTTACCCAAGAGTATTGTCTCAAACAGAGAAACTAAATTTGTTGGTCATTTCTGGAGAACATTGTGGAAGAAACTGGGGACAAAATTGTCTTTTAGTTCAACATATCACCCTTAAACAGATGGACAAACTGAGTTGGTGAATCAAAGTTTAGGTAATTTGTTGAGGAGTTTGGTCACCGAACACCATAGATAGTGGGATCAAATTATGTCACAAGTAGAGTTTGCATATAATGATTCAGTAAAAAAAGTACCAAAAAGAGCCCATTCCAAATAGTGTATGGGATGAATCCAAGAGGAGTATCATAATTGAGAGATATAGAGTAGAATGAATTTAGAAGCGCTGAAGCATAAGACTTCACTGTAGAAATGAAGAAGCTTCATAATCAGATCAATGAGCAATTGAAGAACATCAACAGAGAGTATAAAGACAGAGCTGATCAACATAGGAGAAAACTTCAATTTGAAGTGGAAGATCAATTTCTAGTACATCTCAAGAATGAAAGGTTCCCAAGGGGAACAAACAACAAATTGAAGCTGAAGAAAATAGGACCATGCAAGATCCTAAGGAAATTCGGAGAAAATGATTATGAGATAGCGTTTCTAGAAGATGTGGGTATATCGCCCATATTCAACATTTTAGACATGTATCCTTAGAGGGAATATGAAAAAGGATCAGAAGATCAGAAGGAGATCTAGTGGGAAAAGAAGATGCTTGTAGAAAAAACGTTGTAGATGGAGAAGATCATAGATCAACGAATTGATAAGAAGACCAAGAGAAAAACCTATTTTGAATATTTGCTAAAGTGGAAAGGACACCCGATAGAGGATGCCAGTTGGTTAAATAAAGAGGATATCGAGAAGCATGTAAATTTAGTGCAGGAGCTCATGGACTTGAGTCCATGAATTTTCAACCAGAGGAGTATGATGCAGAAGCATCGCCAGCAAAGCACGAGTGGAAGATAAATCAACGCACTAGCACGCATTTTGAATTAATAATTTTGAATTTAAGGAAGCATATCACACAAACATTTGAAAGGATTGTAATTTATGAACATCTTTAATGTTTTAGAGCTAGATGATCCTGTGAGATCGTCGATGAATGTATTTATTTTAATGAAGCTGTGTGCAGTACAAATTCGATGTGTTTGATATTATCTGTCTGTCACAAACATTTATTTTTATAAATCCTTAGTAGTTGAATACTTTTATTTCGATAGGATAGCACTAAGGTAGCTTGGAGGAAAGTTGAACAAGCTTGTGTTGTATAAATAAATGTCTTGTTACCCAAATGAGGTTGTTGTGAAAATAGATATTGTTGCTAAAGAGAATTTTATGTATCCATGTACATATCAATTGAATGAATATAACATAGGAGAATTATTCCAAATGTTGGTGTTGTTGTGTCTATCTGAATGAATGAATGGTATGATTTCTATTAATTTCAATTCTTTGTTATTTCATGTTTTATGTTATGAATGCATTTACATGATTGAATGTATGAAACTGTGAGGATTTAGATAAGATTCAATTTTTTCTCTTCTACGAGCGAGTGCAAGGAGTGTATAGTGTCTGAAAGGTGTGTGTTGACAGAGTCTGTTTCGACTCAAAAGCTCAGAAGAGATAATGTGAAACTGTTGTATGCAAGAAGTGCATAAGAGTCTGCAAGGTGTGCATCGACAAAGTCTGTTTGACTCAGAAGTTCAACATAGATAGTTGAAAGTGTGCATAGGAAGAAACATACTTAGAGCCATATTGTTCAGGAGGGATGATTGAGCCTCGGAGAACTGTTGCAAGGACTGCATAGTCGCCCTCCATATTATCCCTAAGGAGTGCGTGACAGAGTCTTTTGACTCATGAGCTCAAGAGAAGTAGATCAAGTGTGTTTGTAGGAGAGTGTGAAGAAATGTTGCAAGGTGTGTGTAGTCATCCACAAGAAGCCAAGCTATGGAAAAAACCCTGTTGCAAGGTGTGCACAGGGTAAATTTTGACTAAGTGTCGAAGAGAAATTATCTAAGGAGTAAAACGTTCGAATGAAGAACAATATCAGGAGGGAGATTCTCCAAATCAATGAGAAATATCCATACAAAAGGGAGCATAATCACCCCATAATGTTAGATCTGGGAGAGATCCACGGAGGTTAATCATGAATCTTGTCAGCACTTCGGGGTTCAGAAGTGTAGAAGTGTTGTAAGAGCGGCGTCTTCGAAGTCCACAAAGTCACGGAAGTGATCTTGATCGTTGGCTATGAGGATATATGTGGCCACAATTTAGGGTGTTCGGGAGATAGAGTTTAGAGGATTGCATTGAGAAAGTGCAACCATCATGAAGTCATGAAGGTCAAATTATAGCTGGACCGTCAGATCCAGGAGGAAACACAACAAATATCCATGTATTGCGGAAGAAAGTGTTTTGGAAGGAGACAAGGACGAAGGTTGTAAAATCACTGAAGCCCAAAGTTACGAAAGGAGCTAGCCCACGATCATAGCCATGGCCACATTGGAGAAGGAGTCTAGCATGAGAGCTAGCACTCGTAAATTGGTTTTTCCAAAAGTGGAAAAGAGTAGGGGTGTTGGTAATTCAATCCTACAAGTGACATCAAAGGGACCTGTGTGTTGTTTTCCAGGGTCTATTGAAGGCCTGAGAAGCTGATTCAGCTTGAGTGTTTTGAAGATCCTATATCGGGAGGTTGCAGAATCCACAAGAGGGAAGGGGGGATGCAGGGCTACATCAAAAACACATAGGGAAGATATCACATCAATAGGAGAGAGAGAAAACCTATCCCAAAGTCTCAAAACTAAGAAAATAATGTCTCATTACTGCAATTTCAGCTCCCTAGATGCAATAGTGAATCTTGTTGAGAAGAGGACGAGTTCTGGTGGTTGAAAATGAGGCCTAGGAACCTCCTATTTATATTAGATTGTTGGCTTCTTCCTCGGACAACCAGAGCATTCATTGGGGCTGAATTTACATCAAAACATTGTTATTTCTCATTAAATTAATCTGGTTTTTTAATCCTAGAGTCGACTTCTCATTCTGAACCTCTTCTAGGTGTTTCTTCAATGTTTCTTTTTAATGAATGGCTTCTCGAAGTTTCAAAAAAATAACACTCCCTCTGAATGAGGAATACATTCATCAAACATATCTTGTAATTGTTCTTTGTATTCTTTTGTCATTGAAATTTTTATCCATGAGCCTCATTAGCTGTATTGATGATCCATCTCCACAACCATGTGTTTAGCACCTCAAGTCATTCTTGTCCCACAACAAGTATTATGACCACATCAGAGTCAGATTCACCTCATATTTGATCCTGGAATGTCCACATTCCCACATGATCATGAGCATCTTTAGAATAATCAAGATTAGTCCTAGAATATACGTATTCACATAGGATCACTTTGTGACTGCATTTAGCTCGATGCTATCAGACACGTGGAATTGCACCTCAAGCACCTCAGGTCTTCAATCCATCGAAGAATACGTCAGTGAACATCTACTTCAGATGTAGATGTTCCCTATATCCCCTGGTTTGCAACCCAATACTGGGATAAGGGTAGGCTCGATGCTTATCGGGGCCACTCACCTCACCATGAGTGTTATGCCTAATGAAATTCACACAAATTGGAGGAGTCCTCAGTACATAGAGAAATATGTAGCTTCATTCCATCAAAGTCTATGTTGGGATTTGAGTCTTCATTCCATCAAATACTATACCATGGTCCCAAGCCTTCATTCCCACGTGGTCAAGTCTATATGACCAATCTTGGAATTTCTACCCGATATCCTCCTAGAGATCTAGAAACAACTCAAATATTCAGTCCATTGAAGATTACATCTGGGCCTATTCCCACATGATCAAGTCTGTATGATCAATATTGGAATATCAACATGATGTTGTAATCATCAACACTCCCCTAGTGAAATAATTGCATTCTTACCAAGCTTGTCCTAGACAGAGGCTTAGTGAAAATGCCAGCTACCTACTCATGTGTGGATATGTGATAGAGCTTCACTACTCCTTCCTGCACCATGTCTCTGATGAATTCCTGCAAGATCCTTCGAAAGCCACCCTTCTTCATAACTTGTGTCACTGGTTGCGATATAAAATTGAGTGCTACATATATCTGCTTCACTAATTGTCTGGAAATCATGTTCAATCCCAAGATGAAGTATCACCCCAGGTTCTCAATCTATCTTCTACACTCCCAATCCAAAAATTTCATATCCCGATAGTCGTACTTCATCATCAAATACCAATCATATCTATCTGTACTACTTAATGTTTTTTGGACTTTAGTTTAGTTTGCAGTGTAGTATTTCATCGCATAATATGTTGTTTTGGTATATAATATATGTTTTTGATATGGATCTAGTTGTGCACAATGAGCAGTCCCTTTAAATATATTTAATCACACCCAAATATGGCACAAAGAAAATAAAGTACCCAGACATATATCACAATTTTATTGCATAAATTTGAGTGACAACAATATACATCAGTCAATACAAATGCTATAACACCAAGATAATGAACATAGGCCTGACCTGTGTTAACATTGAACTGTCTATAAGAAATACCATATACAGTAGATAAAATGGGATAAAACAAGAATGTAGAGCGAAGTTTGTATGCAACCAATATATAAGATAATTCATAACAAGTCTCTATGGATCAAACTCAACTACAATGAGGTATAATCCATCCAAATGATGAAGCAACTCACCCAACAAGAGATCTAGTATCTTCCCTCTTCCAAAATCATCCCCAACCTGAATAAATCGACCTCTATGACAACCAACTCATCCCCAAATAATGATACACTCAACCATCAAGTGTTCAATAGTGAAAATAAACTAGAATGAGAGATAACACAACCCTCTCTTTATTAGAAAGTGCAGATCTAGATGTAATACAACCTCCTTCAATACTCTCACGAATTTCTAAAAGGAACTTAGTGAAGAAATATCAATCCCCTAGCAAGGACTTGTCCCCACATAACAATAACTTAGACTACAGTAAGATAATGATACCTCCCAAAGAGATATGTGCCCAACAGTCATAGAAATGAAACCGAGATGAGGATATTCAACCCTCATATAGAGATCTCAACCTTCTTCAAGAAAATCATTCCCTATAAAACCCATACTCAACCTCCACTTCATAAAACCCAGTCTTATATGAAGATAGATTCATACACTTAAGATAAATCTGCGAACAATGAAGCACAGTGAAGAAATTTGGATGATCTCTTCCCCAAAATGACTAGCTAGGGTGTATAGTCTCATCACCAAGACCAATCTAAAAAATTTCTCCTATGGTTTTCGTCCAAAGATTCCAAAAGACACAAGAGCTCTAAATATGTGTTTATACATTTTAGAGTTCATAGATGACAATTATCTCTAGGTTTCTAAGTGTATGACAAAATTTAGTGCATGTTGATTTTGTCATTAAATTTATACACACAGGACAAGTTTGCATCTTCTGAAGTTATTTATATCTTCATTTGGTAAAAAGAGCACAATAATTCAAAGAACACTACCTTTATAACATGATGAACTATAGGAATTTATTGACCCTGGAAATAAATACAAAAGGATTTGAAAAAAATTAGACTTCAGGATGTGACACCCTTAGCATGAGTTGATACACCTCAAGCAATTAATTTCCCAAACATAAAACAATGCTTGTGCCCTCCAAAATAGGATGAGTAAAAAAATGTCAAGATTGTTCCCAATAGATGTATAAAGCAACTCCCAATGAAAAACTCGATTTTCCAGTATCATAAAACCAAAGTAAAATGTCATTTCTAGAATGAACACAAATGCTTTGACAACATTTAACTTAGAAATCATATAGGGGCATTGCAATAGCTTGGAAATAAGGATAAAAGGCATGGACAAGTGTTGAATCTCAATTTCAAGAAACATAATGTGCCAAGTAGTGTTTCTTGAAAGATATGTAAAGATGACAAGATTCTAAATTTTTCTTCAGTCAAAAGGAACAAAGCATATCAAGATGTTTTATGTTGAAAACTATTCAAAGAAGTTATAGCTTGTAGCTCGAGATGAAGAGACACAACATCAAATTTTTATTTCCATTTTTTATAAACCCTTATACTACTCTTTATCAGACACTTTCACAAGAAAACTAAAAATATGAGGATCCTTGATGCATTAAAAGCAAGAAGCAATATCAAAAATAGAAATATCAAACCCATATACAATCACTAATAATTACTAGAAATAAAATTTTTGTTTCTAGATTTAATGACTGTTGAAAACAAAACAACAAAGGAAACTTTAGAGCATTGAAGGTATGGTATAGATTGCAATAGAAGGTTTTTCACCATTGGCAATTCGAAAGAAAACATGAACCTCTATAATCAAAGTCTAAACTTTGTAATTTACTTCACAGAGTATACCATCCAAACAGACCCTGACAAATTCAAAGAGCTCTTCCAAAAATACAAATCCCTGTGATATCAATCCAATCAAGTTTGGCATCTGAGAAAATAAGCAACTCTCATGAGTGAATTTCAAGAATTCAAGCCTTCAATTGTCCATCAAATGCATTCAATGAGAGAATCAACAAAATATTTAGTTATAAGACAAGCATCATCAAATTATAGGTAACTTGACCTTTATTTCCAATATACTTAAGAGGTGCATATTGATGCTTACATGGATGTGCAAAAGGTCACTAGTAGTACACTCGTCTCAATGTAGATCAATGTTAAAAACGAGGGAACAAGGGAACATAAGAATATTTCAAACCATTAGTTGGAGTAGCAGAATCTTAAATAAATGAAGAAGCATAAATACTAAACTAAGGGAGCCCCATGTTTTCCCATAAGTGTTAAATGGACATATGTGATTCAATAAAATTATGTAGCTATTTGATATTGACCTAAGAGGAGGAAATTGTTGTTGCATGCACCCTAGGAGCCTTAGTCCCATGTTCATGTTTATTGTCTTCCCTTTCACCTCACTAGCTTGTGCAAGCCCTGCGTGGCCATACCTTCCCACCCTTCGATTCTTTGAATCCCATCACGGCTCAAACAAAACGCAATCCATCTACTACTTATGTTGTTGTTACTGTTGGTGATTCCTAGGATGGTACTTCCAACACATCCCTAGAAAATAATTTCAAAAGTGTTTCACAAGGTAACATCTCTTCTAAATATGAATATTTTGTGATTTATATTTCTATTTCTAAATATAAGGATGTATGTTAGCAATATACACACTGAATATTGTTTGGGTATCTTGGTAGTCACATTCCTCCATCATAAGTAAAGGCCCTTTTATGATTTTATTCAGTTACCAAGGTTCATGTGAAGCAATTGTCTAATGTGTTAGCACTCTATAAATTTTGTTCGGCTAATAGACAAACGACAGAGGTAACTGTTTCAACCTACTTTAGAGTTGGGCACTAGCTTTCTCAACTCAGAGAGGGCTCTCTCGTGTCACTTTATATTTCTTTGGTAATCAGTGGCTAGATTTGGTTTGTTTTGGGGTTTTTTATAAAGTAGTTGGAAAGAAAGGGGAGGGACACTTCGGGATATGGAGTCAAAATTTTGAAAATAAACAAAAACAATGACGGGCCGATATAACTCTCCAGAGGATAAAGGCTAAATGAGGTATTGAATCTGAGTTATAAATTGTATTTAAGCAAAGTGTAAGAAGAATGAGAAAACAAATAAATGCATAAGATCATTACTAAAATGAATTATAAATTAGCTAGGAAGAAAATTACACAGTTTAAATAGTTTAAGCCGAGAGCATCACAGGATGAATTCTGGGCTTTTAACTCTCCAATTTAAACATAAGAAAATGTAAATGGAATTAAAGATCATGGGAAATACATACAATGAAAGGAGACAAAACTCATATCACCACCATTAGAATGTTTTCATAAAGACTTAAAAAACTTCTGCATATGTTTTAATTCAGCTTCAGAAAATTACAATTGAGTTCAGATACAAAAGGGTGCCCTTGCACTTCCTCCCACCTCTAATACATTTGGAACCTACAATACTTATAAAATTCTGATTTCTTCAGTGTGAAACCGATTACAATAACTGAAATGAAACTTTTCAGCTTCTTCCCCAAAATAGGAACAATTACAAATAGAACATGACACATTTTAACTGATCTCCTATTTTTCAGGAGAAAAAAATAGGATTAAAAAATCTACCTGTAACTAGAAAACCGTAACAATTGTGTAAAATATGAGAAAGGTTTTTGTATATAAGATCTTTCTGAAGAAAAACCTCTCTCAATTTCTTGCAATTCATCTTTAGCTAGCCAAAATATGTGTCACAAAAAGATGTCTCTAACAGGAAATCGTAACAAAAAAATATGGCTGCATGATTCCCTCGAATCTCCCAATCCATGACACCGGTGTGAAAAATGAACAAGGTTAATTTTCTAGGGCACGTGCTTGACAATAACCTCCTTTGAATTTTGAAAACTCATTCTGGTTCATCCAAAAAACATCCTGTAAGTCTCAACTGCTGCGGAAACTCACTACCACATCCTCTTTGAAATGTCACTAGTGCTTTTTCCAAATCTAATTTTATTTATCTATATTTTCCTTAAATATTTTGGAATAATATATTTGAATAAAAATAATTCCCAAATATTTTTTATCCTTTAAAATTAAATTTCCATAATTTAATTCATGCCCATGGTTTTGAAAAACCATTTATTGCTTGCTTCCCATGGTTTTGAAAACCATGTCTTGTTTTGCCCAATTTACCATTTCACTGTAAAAAACATTACGTGTCTTGTTTTTTCCAATTTACAATTTCACTGTGAAAACCATTGACTTGTTTGTTTCCCATGGTTTTGAAAACCATGTGTTGTTTACCATATTTAATATTCTTCTTTTACTTCTGTAAAACCTTTGGATAAAAAATTATCCAAGTCTTGCTTTCATGTGCATCTTCCCATTTAATTATTTTCCATGGAAATAAACATTAATCTCTTTGATTTGTAAAATTTAAATTTTACCTTTGTAAAACAATTTCACCGTGAGGAAGAATTTCTTTTATTGGAAATTCCATAATCATTTTTGAACTGCACTTATGGAAAAATGTCGCACCTAAACCATATGATAAATGGTTGCATTTATTGTATCAAGCTTGGGCTAGAGTGGTTTACTCCACAGTACTTTTATCCCCGACCACGTAAAAACATGTGTCCAATCACCAAACCGGCCCGCCTTCACATAATTAACCTGCGCGTTAATTCTATGCCTAATATGTATGTGCACCCTCCATCTAACCTTTGACTTTTCCACATTATAAATTGAGATTTGTGCCCATGATTTGACGTGATGCCAAAAATTAAATATTGGATCAAATATTAATATAAATATTTTAATATAAAAATATTTATATTAATAATAATAAACCCTTTTTTTATTTTCTAAGGACTTTGGGCATATGAGGCTTATCACATGACTTTGTGGATAGGATAAGGGTGCTTAATAAAAGGAATATTTTCAATTTTCAACGAGAAAATGATAATGAGGGTAAAAATGAATGAAGTGATGGAACTAAGGGATTTAGATAAGCATTAAGGCTAGGTATAGGTTTGAGATATTTGCCAAATTTTTTACTCATGGAGGACATGACTATTTTGGATGATCATTCGAGTGAAGGATTTAAGTTATGGGAGCTTAACGAAGATGGTGAAAAAGTTTTAAAATCTAAGTGGAAATATATCACAAGGACAAGATTCTTTTGGAAAAATTAATGTAAATTAGCAGGTGATAACATAATGTAGATAGATAATGGGCCTGCAAAAATAATAAATTTGCGTTTTTCCAGTCATACAATATTTTCTTTGCTGAAAATAGAGAAGGTGTCCATTGTCCCATCCAGGTCTAATTCTTGGGCCTTCTAATGAAATCTTGGCCTTGCATGGAACTCAAGCATGAAAAGTAATAATAGAAAACTAGAATGGCCTAGGGCATATCTTACTAAAATAAAAGACAACATAGTAACTAATGGAACTTGGAAGTGGGATTAGATCGAGAATGGGTAAACCCTCAATAATGAAGTAAAGTAAAAACCTTAGGAGGAGATATAAGAAAAAATGATCAAAAGTGCATTTTCAATATGAAAACCTCATCACAATTTAGTAATTGTTGGCCCTTGGTTATGGAAGGAAGAAAAGAACAAGGAAGAAAAGGTGAAAAATGAACTTTGCAGGAGACACAGTGACTGTCACTGGGTCGAAGTAAGCAAAAGAGAAGAAACGATGGAGTGAAGCAAGGAATGCAAGCTGTTGGATGAGGAGATCAAGGATGACATATCAACAAGGAATATGGATCGTGGACAACTTAGCAAGCATAAAAATCCACCATTGGATGCTTTGGAGCACCGTGCGAGAAGGAAGGAAAGACACGCTAGTGAAGCTTGAAAAAAGTGGGTCAAGTTGACCTAGGATTTTAGACACCTACGGTTTTGGTATTTTAGGGTTTTGGCACCTAGGTTTCGGCCTAAGGCTATCGGTGAGGTGTTGTAATGTATAAATAGAGGTCTAAAGGGCCTAGGTTTGGTTGGCAATTCTGCAGTACAATATTGTTGTTGATCTAGCTATAGTCTTGAGAGAGGGATCATTCTATTGAGAGAGAGAAGTGTTGAGAGAGAGGAAGCCTTATGGTATTGTAAGATCTTCTATTGTGTGTGAAGTTCAAGTCCTGCAGTTGGGTGCGCAGCAAGGGAGAGAAAGAGAGAAGAGAAAGAAGATCTGCTAGCTAATAGTGCAGACAAGGACTGCATGATTTCCTTAATATAATATAGCACAATTATGTGTTCATAGCCCTACAGAGAGCGTGAACCACGTACATCTGTTGTTGTGTGTGTGATTGATGCTTTGATCTCTATCGTTGTTATATTTTTACCTCCCTTATAGTATTGGATCAAACTTATAGCTGTGAAGGATAGAGCTAGCTTTTTGAATGATAGATGCATGATATATTACTATTGTAATAGATCCACTTGATATTCTCCTAGTTGTAGACATCTATGTCCTGAAACCCCTCATAGCTTCTTTAGGTGAGACTGCATCTACTTCATAGGTGTTGTTGAAAGGGCCAGTAGCTAGGGCTTGTTGGTGGGATCTTGGAGCTAAACCTTGTGTCTGCCCCTGTGCCAACAAATGGTTCCATTGTTGGGACTAGAATCTTCTTGAGGGAATGTCAAGGTGGTTCCCATCAAAGATAGAGATTCAAAAGTGGATAGAAGATCAAGAGAGGGACTTCGCTGAAGCCCAAAACAAGAACCCTAAGCTGAGTATTGAGGATTGGCTACAAAGATACATTTTCACCAACATTCACAAGATCTTCTTTAGAGGAATCCATCAGGAGTTGTTTGAGTGGTTGGCTAGGTTAGCTGATACCTAGTTCGAGATAAGATCTAGATATCCTATAGTTTGGACATTGACGCTGATCTAGAAGGTTAAAAGAGTTGACAACAATGTATCCAGAGCAGTAGATCACTGGTTTGATAGTACCATTGGAGGGTATATCATTGAGTTTGTTGTTGACATAGTAGATTCATATAGCCAAGCTGAAAGATATTTCTTTAAAGGACCCAGAGGAAATTTTTTTACAAGTCCTGATGTTGAGACTCAAGATGTTGTTTCATGAGAGGAACATCTTGAAGATACAGTAGATCAAGAAGATTTGAAAAGGCTAATGTTCAAAAATTTGGACAGTGACAGCGACACATAAGTGGGACATACGCGTAGTGGAAGAGTATTTCGAGGGGTTCACCTTGAGAACATCTATAAGAAAAACTACAGAGAAGAGGGTTTCTACAGTGGAGAAGAGGTAGATCTGACAGATGAAGAACATTCAGAACCCATGGGGCCAGAGGAAGAAGCAGTGGAAGAACTTCGTCGAGATGTGCCAGAAACCTCAGGAACTGTGTACACTATTGAAGTAAGTAATATCAATCCTCCTGTTGTTTGAGAAACGCTAAGTAATTAGAACATTCCACATCACCAGAGTCCACATAGCACTATTACTAGAAGCTCAGCATCCACTCAGACATGAAACCTAGGAAACTCCATGGCAGATGAGATAAGGCTCCCTATCTTTAGAGGAGACAGATCTAAAGATCTTGATCAACACTGGTTCCTATGTGAGGCCGTGTGGACCATTAAAAATATTACTGACGAAGCTATTAAAAGAAACCAGTTTAGCACTAACTGAGAGACTGCGCATTGAGATGGTACATGAAGCTTGTCCAAATACTTGCATAGCCTAATCCATTGAATGAGATCAAGAACACACTAATTACAAAGTTTAATAAACCTAAGTTGGAGTCCCAATGTATTACATAGCTGAAAGAGATCAAGCAAAAGGTAGCCGAACCTATTTGGGAGTTCGATCAGAGATTCAAGACCCTCACAGGAAGATTGACCTTTAAGATCTCAGATGATCAGAACAAAGAATGGTTCATCACTGCTCTCTTACCACATATCAGAGTCCCCCTGATGCAACAAAAGATTGCTTCATAGGCCGAATCATTGGAGATCACGTGAGATCGGAAG
>CBVK0100286538.1:0-22552 GCA_900067695.1 Picea abies
AGCTGGAAAACAAAGGAAGTTGGTGCTTCCAATGAATGTAATTCTTCAAGACATATAAGAAAAAACATTCTGTGGTTTTTTCCTGATTTGGGTTTCCACGTAAAACACTAGTGTATTGTGTATGTGTATGATTGTTCATTTGTTCATTGCTTATTTATTCTGTAGTTATTGGATAATAATGCTTCATTGATATAGCACTTGGATTATATGGTTAAAAGGGATTAAATTTCTCTATCACTGATTCACCCCCCCTCTCAGTAATCCAACAATGCATTGAAGCTTAGTGTTTGACTTTGACTGGTGGAATGGAATGGAAGGGCTCGGCAATTGGCTCGATGAGTTGTCTGTAAGGTCTCGTGAGCTTGATGCTTGGATAATCGAAGATTATTCATCAGGGTAGTACTTTTCTACTATTGATAATTAAATTATTTATATGTGAATTTATTTTGTAAAAGTGATATGTGTTCCGCATTGGTGTTAGTGCTCTTCTTAAGGTGCTTCGCTTGGTGGGTGGTCTTGGGTTCAAAACCCATAGACCCTCTAACTTTTTAATTAACTTTAATGTAGTTTAACTTTACACTAAATACACAACTAATTTGATTTTTTTTTTAAGATAATTAACTTTAAATTAACTTAATTAACTTTAATTTAATTAAATTAACCTAAATTAACTTTAAATTATTTGAACTAAATTAACCTAAATTAACTTTAAATTATTTGAACTAAATTAACCTAAATTAACTTTAAATTAATTTGAACTAAATTAACCTAAATTATCTTTACACTAAAATAAAATTTAAACGAACACACACACAATTTATAAAAAAAAAATTTAATAAATAATAGACGAAAATCAAAATAATTTAAAAACAAATGTGGGCACGCATGGATTCCATGTGCCTACCTTGCTTCCTCCAGGGTCTTCCTTTCTAAACCCTAACTCTACATTTCCCGTCATTTTCTTTTGGCTATGCGGTTGGCCGCCATGGCCGTTCCCTCTGCATATTTTCTTATTGGTGGTTCTCTCACTGAACTGGTACACAATCAATTCTTCCTTGGTATCCTTCCTTGTTTGTCAGGTGATGGCTTGTATTGTGTATGTTACAGGGTTTTTTTTGTTTGTTTGTTTTATTACTAAAAAAAAAAAATTGTTTCCTGTGTGCAGCGCGCGGCTACCGGACTTGTATGTTGAGTTTGGTAGTTGTGTGGCTTGTTTGACTCGATGCATGTGTTGTTTATTGGCTATGTAATTTGTTATATGCATTGGATTTGGTCGATGGGCTCAACTTGAGCACACCACACCCTTTTATGTTCATGAGCATTTCTGTTTTTTTTCTCTGAGTTTTGTCTTCTATGTATTTTGGTGGGGGCAACTGAGGCCAATGGAGGAGAAAAACACATTACCCGCAAAGTGCCTGCTCTGTTCATTTTTGGGATTCGGTCATGGATGCAGGCAATGATAACTACAATCCCATAGGCTATTATTATAATGGAAAACTGTCAATAGATTTCATCGGTACATCCCATAAAAACTGTTGTTCGAATTTTTTTTTGCTACGAAAAATAACATAATCTAACTTGTACCTACTTTTAGATTATTAATCCGGTTTGCAGTTGCTTTATACATGCCATCTAGTTTCAGTCCTTCATCTGTAATGGTACGCCATTTTTTTGGTAGAACTTCATGTTGTTTCTCAGAACCTCTTCCATGGCTTAGCGCACATATAGTCCACCTATGGACTCTTGCCGACTCGTCTCTCGGCACCTTGTGTGGGCGTTGTTGATAGTTGATGGACTTAGTTTGGAGATTGGGCGCGAAGCTCAACATTTTTTTCTTGCCATACGCGTGGTGCCTGAATAGGCCCGTGGGCTCCTTTCTTCGGTGTCTTGGTCGCGGGCCACACACATTGAGAACTTCGAAACACATGTTGTGGTCTCTTGGGTGAAACCTTGTGACATGTTACGATTTGGCTCAGCTCGGCTCGGCTCACAGACCATGGTCGATAGACGGAGATTGGGCCTCATACCCAATGAATTTTTTTTTTCTGTTCTACCTAATCAGAGGTCATTGATATTTATATACGTACATGTGTGTTTTGGGGTATTATGGGAGAACCCAACTACTATTCATTAGAAACATGTTTTTCTTTACATAGCAACTTACTGTAAAATAGTAATTGTAGAATTAGCAGTGTACTAGTACCATAGTTTAAAATCCAAGCCCCAATCAGTCCAATCCCTGTTGATGGTTTGAAGAGTGAGGTTCTGAGGAGCCAAACTCCTATATAAAAGGACCTGCTCAAATCCAGAGGTGTGATCTCATGGGATTTTTCTATTTCTTTGCCGATTTTAGGGGGCTAAATTTCGCTCATGGGCTAATTTTCCATGGATTTTCCAAAAATGAGATTCATTATTTTAAAAAACATTCGCCCAAATTCTATAGGATAAAATTGTTTTACCTTAAAAATCGCCAAAATTTTATAAAAACTATATAAAATACATAGAAAATTTAATATTTAAAAAAAATATCGCCAAACATTTATAGTTGACATATGAAGGATTAGTAATATTTGCCAAGGTTTCTACATTTTAAAATAAATTTCCATCCTTAAAATCATCCCTGGTGTTGTGTAGCATACCTCGAGTCATCATGATTTTCCTTGTTATAGACATTGCTTGCAGACCTTCCAAGCAATGGCGAGAAAATAGGTGCACAATAAATGTAGAGTTATATTTTTGCCAAGTCTACCTGTTCAAAATCAATATAGCCATATGGATTCAAATCCAATATTGGATAATGGGGAAATACATCTAGCTTATAGTTCTGCAATTGAGCTTACAACCCCCAAACCCTACTTCTAAATTTTATGCAATTTTCTGGTTGTATTGGCATTTGGAGTTGTGCAATTTACAATTGACTGGTAGAATTTTTTTGTTGCTAGTATTGAATAGTGGAAATGCACCTGCAGAAATAGTTTGACCATTAATGACCTTAAGGCTTAATTACATAGGAAAATGTGTTGGACCTACAGAATTAGGGCCCGAGCTATATGTGCAACATGCTTACTGTAGTTCTCATTTTTTTAGTAAGGATTTAGTTCTCATTTTATTAGCAAGGATTTGATTGTGCTAGTGTAATTGTCAGCGGCAAAGTTGCATATTTCTCGTTGAACGCTGAAGTTTCCATCTTACATAAAAACATTGAGAAGTATTTTACAAAAGTATGGAGTGTGGTCTGAAACTACCATGCAAACAAACAGTGGTAATATTAAAATAGGTTAAATGTGTAAGTATTTATGTTTTTTTTTAAAGCAAAATTTGTATCTAGTTTAGTAATTTACTGGTTTTCACTCATTTTACGTGTTTTTTTTTAAAGCAAATTTTGTCATTGTTTTTGTCGGTATGTGTAGTGTCTCATCTCTTTGAGACTCCCTCTCCACTCATAGCTTCACGCACTGGTGCTCCATGTGTATTTGATCTCAGATGCTGTGGTGGATATCGGGCTTCAAAAGAAAGCATGCCAATTTTCTTCATTTGTTTTTTGCTTTTTCCGGTTTAAATAAATGTCTTTTACATATGCCCACTTATATGCCTATAATGTCATCTATGCCTATTTATATGCCTTTTTCTTTAATTATTGGGAGGAGGAAGCATTATGTATTAAGATATATATTGATCTGCATATAATAGATATTAGTGGGTTTGGCTTGCAGGAGGTGGAGGTGGAGCTAGAGCTTGGCCCTTCAGGCCCAAATTTCAAGCAAATAGCTCTGATACCATGTGTAATGACCGTACTAAATTAAATTATAAAATTTAATGAAATTTAAACATACAATTCTTTCTCATACATAAATAATTCATTCACCAGGATATAAGCAAAATATTCAGCAGAGATTAAAATTTAGCTACAGCATGAAAATAACTCAGCAATTCATAAATAAAAATACCTACTTCTGATGCTAAATCCCGTTGCTCTGTTGGTCCAATGCTAAAGTTGAAATTGTGTCAAACACTGCCCAAAACCGTGTTTTCCTCCCTGCCAGCTAGGAGCAGCTTGTCTGGCTCCCTAGCTCCAGGATACCGTAAGGATATCTTGGCCCCCGTGCCCAAAACCCCTAGCAAACCGGTTCCCCCTACTTCTGATTCACCAAAAACCCCCAAAGCCAAACTCCTCACACCAGAGATCTCCACAGAAAATCTCCCACAGAAATATATCCTCCTCTCAAAATTCTTCCTCCTCCCAAAAGAATGCCTTACCCGTAAAACTCTTCCTCATCATATCCTCCTTCACCGACTCTCCTCCCCTCATTAATTTCCTTATCTCCCCATTTAATATCTTATCCCCTTCTTTAATGTCTTATCCCCTTCATTAATATCTTATCCCCTTATTTAATGTCTTATCCCTTCCCGCATATGTAAAGCATTTAATTAAACAAATTAAAATTATTAAGCCCCTTAAATTTATTACCCATGTCATTGAATGTGATATGTAATTAATTAATTAATTAATCAAAAGTTATAAACAATTAATTAATAAATAAATATTTAATTAATATTATTAATGCTAAACATTGTTTAATTAAAACCATATTAGGACAATTAATTATCTAATTAATTTTACTTAATAATCCCTAAGCATATATTCAACTAGGGTTGTTACACAACATGTACCACTGACCTACATCCAACCTGTACTATTGCCCTGCCATCAACATGTACTTGAACTGAGCATGTATCAAACAAATACAACAGGTACACGACCTGCAGTTCTGCAGCATGCGTATGTACGCGCCCTATCTACACAACAGCTTGTGTATGAACATGACCTATCTGTTATGCAGACAGCATATGCCTTCTGAAACTAGGGTTTTCTTTCTTTTGAAAACTTTTGACCCTCTGCAACCTCTTTCACATAGATCTACAACATGTCACTGTATCCAGACTGTAACTCTACCCTATGCATGCATCCTCATACATAAACTTTACCCAAATACTCTATATCTCTCTTTGGTCATGTGCCAAAAAGGTATGGGTTATCGTGAACTAATATAATAACCCTCACATGAACTAGACATAAAACCCTTTCTAATATTCAGCCTTTCAATATTTCAATACTTCAGCTACTTCATGTATCACAAGCACTCTTAACTATATGCCAAGAAATACAAGATGTACCTCAACTCTAACAATGATAAATATTGCTTATACCGAAACTATATTTCTGTAGATCTAATTTATACAAAAGATCCCATGCCGCCACTAATCTCTCTAGGGAGAATCCTAAAATCTCCATAACTATTTCTCATGCATACATCAAAATCAAACTACTCATAGAAATAAGAGATACCTTTTGAACCAGTGGATAGATCTGATGTATATCATCACTGTAGACCTTCCTGGGAGCTGGTTCTCAGAATAAAAAACCTTGGCTTCTTCATCTCCTCAAATTTCCATGGCTTTTCCCTCACGTACGAGTCTTGTTATACTATCAATCAACATGTGTACACTCTCTGTTATACTAGTAGCCCATGTATGTACGATCTTTTTTGTACTGTTAGCCTACATACACCTCAGAACTTAGGGTTTTCAGTATTCTCTGTAATTCCAAAACTTTCATTGTCAACCTTCGTGCTACCTCAGACTTTCGAAACTCCATATATATCAATGAGCACCTACAATAAGCCTTACACAATAATAGATATTCAATGTTCTCAATCATCATCAAATGAGAGACCCTTGCCTCTTATTTATACTTTCATGTAGCTTCCTCAAGGGGTTACCTTCTAACCAACTTAACCCACTTTCCTTATTTTAGGGCTAACCCACTTCTAACCACTTGTCCACTTAACCTAACCACTTTCTACAAATATTAAGTTCTCCACTAACTTTATTATTTAAATAATTTCTTTTGCAAGCACTTTGACTTATCCATAAATAGTAAACTCACCATTTCTTGTTGCAACCCTTTATTATTTAAATAATTTCTTATTTTCAACCACTTGGACTACTTTGACCTTTTAGGGGATTCTAGATAACTCATGAGGGTTCTCCAACTTCACATGGCTATAACTTTCTAACCGTGAGGAGTTATGTGACATTCCACATACCACCGAAAATGGCATGACATTTATTATCCATATAGAATAGTGTTACCTGCAAATATATTAAAAATCATACCATTTTACATCAAAAAATATTGGTTCATGTTGGCCCTTGACCAAGTTTTGAGGACCTTTGGTCATTTTTGACCATTTTGGGACTTCGACAAGCTATCTAAGGCAGAGCGCAAGTCGAAGTGGAGATCGCAGGATCTTGGCCCTTTTTAGGGATTTTTGGGTTTTGGGATTATGTAATGGATATGGGGATGTCAGCCCATGGTTTTACCCATGCTTAGGCCTATTTTTTAATGAATAAATAGAAGTCTAGGCGATGTAAGAAGTAGTGAGTAGTCACTAGTCAAAGTGAGCCATTTTTGCTAAGTACAAAAGTAGATCTGTGTGATTTGGCTTTGAGTGCACTGTGTGAGACTTTCAAGGCTAAGTGCAAGCAATTGTAAAATACTGTGTAAGGCTCTATGCCTAGATATACTCAGGGAAGGAGGATCAGGCTAGGTGCATAGATCTCCTATCCTCTACGGAGTTGATTTGGAGGCTTTGTGCATGTAATAAGATTGAAAGAAGATAATAAAGAAGATGAAGAGTTGATGGATGTAGCCCTAGGGAGGGGGTGAACCACGTATATCCTATGTTATGAATGCTTTGTGATTTATGATTTATCTCTTGTTTGTGTGATTCAATGCTTAGTGCATTGTTAGATGATAGATGAAACTGATATGATAGCTTAGTGCTGAATAATGAGAACGAATGTTAGATTTGATCTCTGTTGGTATGCTTAGTGCTTGAATCTATTGGATCTGTGTGAAAGATGTGTTGATCTGTTGTTAGAGTTTAGTTGCACTGTGAACTAAGGATGAATATTAAAAAACTATAATTAATAAGTGCTTTGTTAAGGTGATACAATCATTGATATGTGTCCCAGCTAAGGTTGCAGACATCTGAGTCCTGCAACCACCCCTACCTCTACCTCAGGTGACACTTCATCTGCTTCGCAGGTGTTTTCGAAAGGGCCAGTAGTTCGGGTTTTGTTGGTGCATTGTTGTAGCGTTGAACCTCGGGTCTGCCCCTATGCCAAAAAATGGTTTCGTTATCGAGACCTGAAACTATGATTGTTGGGAACTGAGGAAGAAGAAGCTCTATGCGAAGATCTAACCTAAAACTGTGATTGTTGGGAACTGAGGAAGAAGAAGCTCTGTGCGAATATCTAACCTGAAACTATGAAAACTCTGTGCGTAGATTTGTTGCCCTAGTGCATGGTACTCTACTTGGATTGTGAAACTTTGTGCTAAGAAGAGAATTCCGATCTAAGGAAAAGAGGTAATACCTTGAATCTTTATGCTCTGAGAAAGGTAAGAATAGTGAGAAATTTTTATTAAAAAGGTAAGATAAGTGGAAATTTTTGTTTCAAAAATATGGATCTAGGTATATTTGATAAATGTTATCCTAGTCTGAAAACTAGGGCACAACTGGAAGAAAAAAGATTTGATATGAGTAGATATGATAAGAATAGTGAAAGATATGTTATTCCTATGCATAGAAAGAATGTTTGGACTAACAAATGGATGCAAGGTCCTAGAAAGAATTTTTTGAAGGTTAGCTACCATGATCCTAGTGCATAGTATAGGAAAGGATGGGGATCATTTAAGAGAAAGAGAGGATTAACTCTTTGTTATAGTTGCAGAAGACCGGGACATCTTCCTAAGGAATTCCCTGGTAGAAGACCCAGTTGTCTTTGTTGTAAAGCTATGAATCATGAAGTTATGGATTTCCCTAGAATGATTGCTAAGGTTGAAAGAATGAATATGAGACAAGAAAATCCTGAGGAAGGTCAAGAAACTAAGATCATGGCAGAACCCAGGGAAGAATAAAAAATTGTACTATTGCAAATGAAAGAATCCATGAATGATCACAGAAAAATCAACTTACCAGAGATCTTCAAAGAAAAAGAATGCATAGAAACAAGAATAGAAGACTTCGACATTGACTGCATTCTGGATGAGGAAACACGGGTGAATATAATGATAGAAATAACTTGGGAAATTTTAGTAAAGTTTGCTATGATTCCTTCATTGGGAGGAATAGGAT
This sequence comes from Picea abies, assembly GCA_900067695.1. NCBI lineage: Eukaryota > Viridiplantae > Streptophyta > Pinopsida > Pinales > Pinaceae > Picea > Picea abies. Next base: position 8,202 of record CBVK0100286538.1, read on the forward strand.
TATTTAGAGCAAATCTGATAACCCTATGTGGAAGACTTACCCAGATATCTATGAGTGCTCATGGAACCCCGACAGAAGAATATTTTGAGGTTGTTAAATTTATTGAGAACAATGCCCCATTTTCTATGTTACTAGGAAAACCTTGGATCGAAAAAGATCAAGCCGAAAGAAAATAAGAGGAAGTATTAGAGCAGAAGAAGAAAGAATTAAAATATTTCATGACTAGGAGGATCACACATTTGATTGAAGAATAGGAGAATAGGTCGAAGTTATTCAGAACCAGAAACTTGGATGTTGAAGTTGAAAGGATACACAAGGACTTGAGACACCTGTCTGTACAGGAGAGTAGAGCACCTACACCATACAGAGAAGAAGTATTTCCCTTGAACCCTAGTAAAGACCATCAACAGTGTGAAGTTACTATGCCTAGAGAAGATCAGAATCAGAATGGAAAGAGAAATATCGAGATGAAGATCATCAGGAAGAAGGCTAGAAAGATCAATAAGAAGAAAGAAAAGATAGAAAAGTTATAGAAAGTTCCAAAAGGAACTGCACAGAAGGAAGGATTCCAAAATCTAAACTTCGTCAGGATATCAGTACAATACAGCATGGCACTTAACCATGGCAAAGCAATATGACCGTTGGAGGCATTATAACTGTTATCCCGATGACCCGAATAGTTAGAACAACAATTATGGATAGAAATCTCGCCATCGGATCGTTGGGACCACCCGTAACGAACATAATTTCATTAATGAAGGCTTCTCGCCCATTGGAAAGATCTATTACCTGGTTTTCTACTTATTCCATCAAGCCTTGCACTGAGAATACTTTTTCCACCCATGATTATCTAATCTCATAGATTATTTGATTCCACATAGTGATCATCAAGCTATCACCATCCATCCCGTTGCATTGAGTAGATTCTCTCCAACCCGAGATATTCATCCACGAGCGTGTATGTCCAAATAAATTAGCATAGTCGAAGATTCTGTGAAGGAGATACTCATCGACCTCATGACTGAAAAGATAATGTCTGTGGGTGTACAAGCTTCATTGACGAGAGGAGTGCAAGCCTCCCCATCGACTGCTCGTGGATCCAGACCATCCTGAGCTACAACTGAGAAAAGAACCAAGCATAGAGATGACTTGGCGAATGTGAAGTTATTACCATCCATCCTACCTGAGTACATCCCACCCCTGGCTGGAGTAGTGAGTTGCGTAAGTGTCCTAAGGGACTTCGACTACACCATCATCACTATGTATCTCCCAAAGGGGATACGTGTAGTCAGACCATAGCTAGAGAGGATTCCAACCTTGAAGATTAGCGATTATAACCTGGGACACCATAAGAGCTATGGAATTCTTGCACCTCACAAATATCTAACCAAGATGAAGGGAAAGAATATGAATATCATCCCTCAATAATGGACCATGAACCTCACACAGTCCACCCTTTTGAATGTAATGAAGATTCCACATTCTAGAAGGCACCAGGAGGTTAACGCCTGCGTTAAGCTCCTGTTGTCATGCTTCCACAGTGGCTATCTATGGTTGGATAGATGTATCACTGTTGATCTGGCATTGATCCATAGGATCACTGGACTGAGCATGCAAGGACCAGACCCACAAGACTTTTACCCAAGAAAAGTTGCAGACCACACCTTAGCACAAAAAATTAAAGAAACATACGACAATGTTGAGAAGGGGACATGAGGCTACAAGGTAGCCTCCATCTAGAATGGCACAGTGCACCCAGCATGCCAATTAATTGCAGGAAATATAGTAAGAAATAACAGAACCATGTAGGTTACAGGGTTTGTCCTTGACCTCACTGGGAATGTGTGGAAGGCCTACAGATGAACTGGGTGAAGTACCTAGTTAACCAGCTTGAACTGGATTGTTGTGAAGCTTAGGATCAGGACTATGAGTTTCAATTTAGCTGGCTCCTGATCCTCATCACATTTGCTTCTTGGGAGATGTCAAAAGGTGAGACCTTCACTGAGATCGAGCCATTCGAGTTGCTTGCTGCAAATTTCACCACGCTCTGGTATTCGAGCGATATGGGAAAGAAGTGGAAGTCAAACACAGTATTTCATACCTACTACCTGCAACTTAGGAGGGCTATTGATTCCTCCCCTCATATGACATTGAACACCCTGAACAGGTTTAGGCCTCTTATGAAGTTTCACACAGATAGTCATTTTATTTATATTACTACGTGCGTTGATGAAAGCAAGGAAGAACTTTAGTACTACTACAAGCTCACTACATAGGACCTGGAAGAAATCAATAAAGACTAGCCTACAGAACTCCTTATCCCTAGTGACACCGTAGAGCTGTCTGACCTAGACCTCATTGTAAACTGGATGGTTACTCATGAAGAGTACGATGCCCCAAGAAATAGTAGGAAGAAAAAGAATCAAGATATACAGGAAGTACACAACACATCAAAAGAGACTGCATCTGAGTCACCTAGCAGAGGAGGTGATGACGAAGTCAACAAAGAGGAAAAAGAACAAGAAGAAGATAAGAAAGGAAAAGTAACACTGCCACAGAACCTCCTTGATGACACCAATCCATCTAAGAAAGGAATGTTTCCCCCACGAAACCTTCATCGTGGAAGAAGTCCAAATCCAATAAACTAAAGATACAGAATGTACTCACGGTCGACGACTTTGACTTCACTATTTCAGTTGTAGGAGATGCCTTAGAAGAGATTTTGAAAAGAAACGAAGCAAAACAAGAAGCCATGTATGATATAATTGAATCATAACTAAGAGGTGTACAACAAGCCCTTTATTCAAGCCATGCAGTGTCCATTGTGCCCCTGCCCTCAAAAGAACCAAAGTTGGGAGATGAGAATGCTAAACTTCGCAGACTAACTGATGTGACTGAAGCTCACCTTCATAGAGCACAAGATGAGAAAGACCAAACCACAATGGCCCTGAAACAAGCACAGGAGGAAGTTATAGAGCAGTGTAGGATTGCGCAACAGGAGAAGGACATTATTCAAGCGAAGTTCGAAGAAGAGAGAGCGCAGATCCAGTAGGAGAAAGAAAAGATGCTCACGGAGTAGGTCGAGGTAAAAGAAGAAGTCAATAGAGAACTTCACTCTGTGATGGGCTTGGATAAGAAGGAGGAAGAACCAGTAGAACACCAAGTAGTGTAGCTTGTAGAAATCATCCAGCAGCTTCAGCAGAGAATCACAGATCTGGAGCTAAGAACAGTGCCCAATACTCCACAGGATGTGCGAGATCAAAGAGAAGCGACTGCTTGAGGCATAGTCGAAAAAATCAAGGGCCTCTCCATGGAATGTAAACAACTGAGTGATTGCAGTGCCCAAACTTATGAGAAACTCACTGAGGAACTTGAACTGAAGGCACTTGAGTCACAACTCTAGGAGGTGAAGCAACAAGCAGAAACAGTACAGGCGCAATTGAAGCCCTTGTCAGCCATTGAGAGGATGAAGCAATCCCAAGAACAATGCATTGCCCAGTAGCAGGTCCACACCATTCAGAGCAAAGTCATGGAAGTGACTCAAAGGCTCCAACCAATACAGGACGAGGCTTACCAACTATTCATAGAGATCGAAGGTTGAGGAGTAGAACTGGAGAAATTCATCACTGTAGTTGAATAACGCTTAGAGGGACCTGTCAACGAAGCAATAATCTAAGAGTTCGCTGAGAAGGAGGTCGTGGCACAACAATAGGTCGAAGCTTCTCGAGCCAAGCTTGAGGCTTTTGAGGCAGAGCTACCCAGATCAGAGTGACTTGGAATGAGTCACAAGTGAGTGTTGGGGGCCTGTTGGCCCTTGACCAAGTTTTGAGGACCCTTTGTCATTTTAGACCATTTTGGGACTTCAATAGGCTATAGAAGGCAGAGTGCAAGTCGAAGTGGAGATCGCGGGATCTCAGCCCCTTTTTAGGGATTTTTGGGTTTTGGGCTTATGTAATGGGTATGGGGATGTCAGCCCATGGTTTTACCCATATGTCCTCTATGGAGTTGATTTGGAGGCTTTGTGCATGTAATAATATTGAAAGAAGCTAATAAAGAAGACAAAGAGTTGGTGGACGTAGCCCCAGGGAGGGGGTGAACCACGTATATCCTGTGTTATGAATGATTTGTGCTTTATGATTGCTCTCTTGTTTGTGTGATTCAATGCTTAGTGCGATGTTAGATGATAAATGAATATGATATGATAGCTTAGTGCTAAATAATTTGAATTAATTCTAGATCTGATCTCCATTGGTATGCTTAGTGTTTGAATCTATTGGATCTATGTGAATGTTGCGTTGATCTGTTGTTAGGGTTTAGTTGTGCTATGAAATAAGGTTGAATAATAATGAACTATAATTACTAAGTGCTCTGTTAAGGTGTTACAATAACAGATCTATATCCCAGCTAAGGTTGCAGACATCTGAGTCCTACAACCACCCCTGCCTCTAGCTTGGGTGAGACTTCATCTACTTCGTAGGTGTTTCCGAAAAGGTCAGTAGTTAGGGTTTTTTTGGTGCATTGTTTTAGCGTTGAACCCTCGATATTCCCCTATGCCAATAGGTCCATTAACCATACCTTTGTGCTACCAGAATTTTCTACCAAACTTTCTTCAAGGGTTGACATCAATGACAACCAACCCAATTAATCAATAATCTCCCCCTTTGGCATTGATGGAGACACTATGATGCAATACTGAAGCCATATCACTCATGCTCCCCTTGTGACCATCGCTCCCTCTATGACCATCACTCCCCCTGGAACCATGCCTATGTGCTCTTTCTCCAAGCATTTAACTCTCTATCCTGCATCTGATAAATCTATCTACCTTTGTCATCAATGGAAAAGGTGTTTTTCCATATAGTGTTTCTCCCCCTAATTGAACTCTTCCTGAAACTGATATCCCATCCTGAATTGTCCTCTTTATGGTTCTTTATCATGTAAATCTAAGACATATAATATAAGCATTCAAAAGAATTCATTTTGGAGTAGAAAATACTCTGAGTCTCTGGCAAAGATACTCAATGGATTCCCTTGGAAGAATTTTTTTAAATATGTCTACCACTTTTTATTTTGTGCCCACATATTCAAATCTGTTGTTCTTATTTGTAACCTATTCCCATAGAAATTGATACTTTATTGGAATGTGCTTCATCTTGGAGTGCATCACTGGGTTCTTTGAGATACTGATGATGCTTGTATTATCACAATAGATTGGAATGGGCTCATCATACTCAACCTGTATATCTGTCAGAGTTTGTTTCATCCATAGAACCTGTGTACAACATCATGCCACTGCAATATAATATGCTTCTGTTGTACATAAAGATATTGATGATTTTTTCTTTCTTAGCCAAGATACTAAACACTCACCCAACTAGAATGTTGCTCCATTGGTGCTTTTTTGGTCATCAATGCAAATTTCCCAATATGCATCTGTGTAGGAAATAAGTGATAGATCCTTTCCTTTTGGATACCATAATCCAAACTCTTTTTCTCCTTTGAGATATCTCAAAATCCTCTTCACTTCTAAGACATATGATTCCTTTGGTGCTTCTTGAAATTGTGCCACCTGTCCAACTGCCCACATTACATCTTTTATGGATGTTGTCACATATAGTAAGCTACCAATCATTGACTTGTATTTCCTCTGGTCTGTAGACTTTGAATCATCATCTTTTCTCAACTTGCAACTGGTTTGCATAGGAGTGGTAATTGGTTTGCAATCTTCCATTCTGAACCTCTTTAGCATTTCTCTAAAATACTTAGTTTGAGAAATAAATATTCATTGGTTTCTTTGACATATCTGAAGACCCAGAAAGAAGCATATTTCTCCGAGTAATGACATTTCAAATTCTTTCTGCATATCCTTTGCATATTTCTGGCTTAACCTGTTATCATTACTTCCAAAAATAATATCATCAACATAAACTTCAATTAATAAAATATTGTCTTGAGTTACCTTGATGTAGAGGTTGTTGTCTGCACTTCCTTTTCTAAACCCTTCCTGTTGTAGATATTTATCTAGTCTAGAGTACCATGCTCTAGGAGCCTGTTTTATACCATACAAGTCATTTTTCAATTTACACACATAATCTGCATTCTCTGACAATTGGAATCCTTCTGGTTGTTCAATGTAGATTTATTCTTCAATTCCCCCATTCAGAAAAGATGATTTCACATCCATATGATACACATTAATATTCTTAGAGCAAGAATAAGCTAAGAGCAATAGGATTGCTTCCATTATGGAAACTGGGGAAAATGTCTCTTTAAAGTCGATTCCTTCAACCTGTGTGTATCCTTTACATACCAATCTATATTTTTTCCTTGTAACATGTCCATCTTCATTCAATTTATTTATGAAAACCAACTTTGTGCCAATCACATTCTTATTCCTTGGTCTTGGAATCAATTCCCAAGTGTCATTCTTCTCTATTTGATCCAATTCTTTGTTCATGGCCTTATTCCAGAATTCATCCTTGCTAGCCTCTTCAAAACTATTTGGTTCAATCGTAGATAAGAGTGTTAGGTGCATTTGTTCTGGTGAATGGATTCTTCTTCTAGTCTCAACTCCTCCATCCTTGTTTCTGATAATCTGTACTTGTTTGCTAGGTGTCTTTGGAGGCACTTGTTGAACTTGCTCTTCTACTTTTGTCTAATATTCTTCATCTTCCCCTTATACCTCTTCTTAATCTTTTGCTTCTTCTTCATAAAGTTGTTCCACTGATTCATTTTATTCTTCCTTTAATTCTCATCCACTTGTTTCATCAATTGTTACATTGATTCTTTCTACAACTTTGTTCAACCTCAGATTGTAACACTTGTATGCTTTCCTTGTACTTGAGTAACCAACAAGTACTCCTTTGTCCACACGGGAGTCAAACTTTATCATTCTTCAATCTTCTCTTTTAATGTAGCATTTTCTTCCAAATACTTTGAAGTGATTCACATGTGTTGGTCTTCCTTTCCATAGCTTGTAGGGAGTTTTGTCATGGTTGTTTCTTAGCATTACTTTGTTTTGAATGTGAACTGTTGTATGCACTCCATGTGTCCAAAAAATATCTTTCAATTTGGAATCCATTAACATTGTTCGATCCATTTCCTGTATTGTCATGTTCTTTCTTTCAACAACTCCATTTTGTTGAGATGTCCTAGCAACGAAGAATTGTCTTTGTATTCCATGCTTGTTGCAGATGTCCATTAATTCCTTTGAAGTGAACTCTCCTCCATTATCAGATCTCAAACATTTGATTTTTGAATATGTTATCACATAAGGTTTTCAAGGGCCATAAGTGTGTGTCGATATACCTGAATCTGTAGTCTTAACTTGTATCTATCATTTTCGAAGACCAAATCGTAAGTCCCCCTGCCCCTCCCCCCCTTCATCTTGTAAATCGTTCCATGTTTTCCCTTGTTCATTTGTGCACCCTGGTTTTCCTTAAAGATCTTACCCAAGTGAAATATTGGCCCCAAGCCCCTCTGTTTTTCTCCAAGGATGAACACTCATCTCCTTTTTCAGTCACTGGTCTCCCTATTTTCCCAGCCCACAGCCAATCACCCAAATCCTTGTTCACGTAGGCCACAACCTTGGACACAGAGGGCGACATTCAAAGCAGCCCACTTCGGGCTTAAAAGCAACTGGGATTTTTAACCTTTCAGCAGGGGAGATTCCAGGAGCAGTTTGAATTAGCATCTCACAGGAATTTGGAAGTTCAAAGTCACATGAATTATAGCACCAGAGTAGAAGGTCCAAAGTCCAGAGGCCTAGAGCGAGCATGAGTCGTTGATCTTGAGCGGGATAGGTGGCATCCAATCCAAGTGTTTAGGGAAATGAGTTTCGGGAGTTTTGAAATGAGAAAAGTGTCAAAGTGTCAAAGTGTTAAAGGTTCTGAATGCCTAAATCCCAAAGCACCGAAGTGTTGAAGTGGCCAAAATCCCAAAGTGCTAAAGTGGTCGAAGTCCCGAAGTCCCTAAGATTCGAGTACGTGGCACTCTCATCAGGCATGACACGTGGCACTCTTTCCAGGTCATCTGGTCGTGGCCATGTCACCCTCCTTATCATGACACATCAACAAACACAACATCATATGATGTCAGTCTACCACGTCATCTAGACCACCTATCAGCGAGAACATGTGGCATAGATCTGTGAGCTCCAGAAAAAGGATCGAAGTAATCCTCGATCGTTCAATTCATGAGGACACGCGTCAGTATATTGCCAACTCTGGGTAAAGGCCTTTGGAGGCCTAGGTTTTATATTTCATTTTCTTAGAGTCTGAAAACCTGAAAAGCATCTTAGCCATCGATCGCAAGAGCCATGTGTCATCAGATCCATAGCTCTGGGTAAAAGCACTTTTAAGAGGGTGAAGTTTGAGTTTTCATTTTCCCAGAGTCTGGAGACCTGAAAAGCATCTCAGACGTTGATTTCGAAAAGCCTTGCGTTGTCAAATCCTCAGCTCTGGAGGTTTTTATTAGAGGGAAGTGGAGTTTGAGAATTGAAATTCTCGAAGGCTGATCCGCGAAGCAAATCTCAGTCATTGTTTTGAAGGGGAATACTTGATCCATCGATCTAAAAAATGCCAGATATGAACCGTTGATTAGCAAGAGCCACGCGTTGCCATATCCTTCACTCCAGATGAAATATTTTGAAGGTAAATGAGGTTTGATATTTGATTTTCCCGAAGGTCAGAGACATGAAGGGATATAAGTCGTTGATCTCTAGAGGGCCACGCGTCATCAGATCCATGGCTCCGGGTAAAATCACTGGGAAGCCCTGGTTTGACATTTGATTTTACCGAATTCCAGAGCCATGAAGGGATATCAGTCATTGATATTTAGAGGGCCACACGTTATCATATCCTCAGCTCCATAGGTTTTCCTTGGAGGGAAATGGAGTTTGAGAATTGAAATTCCCGAAGGCCGATCCGCGAAGCAAATCTCTGTCGTTGTTTTGAAAAGGAAGATCATATCCATCGATCTAGAAAGCACTAGAGTTGAACCATTGATCAAAGGGCCTCATCCAGGATTGCAATATTAGTGGCCACACTCCATTGCAGGGTCAAAAAGTGCTCGAGCTTTAAAATTTGGAGGGTGGGCTGCAATCGAAACTATTGTTTTGGGAAAGGGACATGTGGTGTCTCATTGTAAATTGTGGGGAGAAAAGCGGTTTGGTTTCAAACCACTCGTGGTCACACCCGTAATTACGGGTTGGCATAAGATCATAGCCCTATGTCACATATGGGAAGGAGCCAAAGAAAATGGAGCTAGCGCCTGAGCCCTAGAGCACCAAGTATGTGGAATCCATCCAACGATGACACATGGCACTCATTTCAAGCGTTCTCAAGCATGCCTATAGCCTTTTTTCAAGTGACACATGCTACCTCTCCATTCGCAACACATCAACATGGTGATATCTGGCCTCCACGTCAGATCATCCTCCGGGAGGTGTTATTGTTCAACGCCAAAAGTAGTGCCCCACCCCAAAGCACACTTTTGGCAGATCCTAAAGTTGGTGGGTGAGTAAGCTTGGTGGTGGCACCAAATATATCTGGTGTGCCCAGATATCAGATCATGACCAGATCAACGACCGTCTATTGCAGGGACACAACATGCTCAAGCGATAATTTTTTTGAGTGGTCCCGCAATTGAAACCATGGTAAAGCGAAAGTGCTACATGGTGAAAGGTGATGGATTGAAGGCCAAAAAGAGGTCTGAACCTAAACCAATTTTGAGCAACCCCGCAATCACGTGCTCATATAACATCCTATCCAAGAGTAGCACATGGTTTCCCCTTGATCATTAAGTCACATTGCAATCTCGAGAAAAGGAAATTAATGAAAATAGAGTTGGTGGTTGAAACCTCGGCTCACTCCATAAATGGAAGGCATGGAAGGCCCAGCTGTGGGGACTGAACCGCCAGCGCATGGTACCACTGTGGGAATATTTTCCTACAAAACCCATGTCGATCTAAGCTCACGTCTGACAAAGGGTTGCACATTCAGTCAGACAGAAGAACTCACCAATGCAAAGATTTGATTGTTGTGACCAGGTCACACTCTTGGTGGTGGAAAATTTTTATGAGTATAAATAAATAGTTTTAATATTTTGTTAAGGTTGTCAACTGGTTGAGCAGAGATCCCTATTTTGTAATTTTTTTATGCCATAATTGTTCTCTGGTTATGTACCAAATTTGAGACTTTCATGTTAATGGAAGTCAACTTCTTTTTATCTCTCTATAAAAACTGTGCTAAAACACTCGGGCATGGAGGATCCAGTCAAGGGTTGTTATTCTTTTGTAATGTAGGTTTGATTACAATGGTATCGTGGCCAGTTTTAGTCAGCTCCCTTGTTATCTTTTTCCCTCTTACACTAAATGGATCGGGCATGGAGGATGCAGTCGAGTTATTGTAGTTGCATTGTGATGTAGGTTTGATCATTGTGATGTTGTGACTTTGTTTGGACATATTTCAATGTCTGAAATTTGAGCTCAAGAATGATCTTGAGTCTAATTTTTTCTTCTCCAAGCTGCTTGAAAGCCATGATGCTCATAGCAGTCTTGTTCACCTTTCTCACTAAGTCTTCCCTTTGCTCACACTTAAGCTCAATTCATTGACTAAAGTTAATGTGGCCCTCACTTCCCTATGCATTTCTTGTCCAGTTCCATGTTGAACATCATTCATATATTGATTTTTGTCCATTCACCTCCACTCATATAAAACCAACATCCACCAAAAACTTTGATGGGTATTGGGCTTATCCTCTTGCAATCTGAGGGTGACTCTTAGTGCTAACAGAATCCATTTCATTTTCAACCATTTCCTTGTAGACCTTGAAGTTTTCAAAAGCTTCTGACTTATTCCTAAGAAAGAAAATTGTAGTCATTCTTGTATAATAATAAACTAATAACATAAATTATTTCTCACCTTTTAAACCCTTTCCTATAGTTGGTCCAACTAGATCAATATGCACAATTTCCAGTGGTCTTGACGTTGAATATTCCTTTGATTCGAACTCGGTCTTTGTTTTCTTTCCTTGTTGACAATTCTTTCATAAAGTATTGGTTGGTTTTGTGATCTGGGGAATTTCTCTAACTGCTTCCTTTTTTCTGAGTTTGACATGGTTATCAAAGTTCACGTGACCCATTCTTCTATTCCATAGCCAACCTTCATCTCTCTTTCCTAGACAACACTTTTCATTTCCAATTTCACTTAATACATATATGTTGCTTGAATTCCTTGCAATTGTTGCAATCAATTTTCCTGAACCTTCTTTTCTTATCTCACACTTATGTGAATTGAAAGTAATTTTATGACCTTTCTCACACATTTGACTTACACTTAGAAGATTATGTTTCATATCTTCTACTATAGAACATTTTTTGCCTTGGTATTTTTGTTTCCAATTATGACTGTGTCTTTTTCAATGATTTTAGTTGAATCATCATTTCTGAAAGAGACTAATCCATCTCTTTCCTTTATTAATGTAAGAAACGTTTCTTTATAACCTGTCATGTGTTTCAAAAATCCATTGTCAACATACCAACCATGTTTATTATGCTTATATTGTAGAGTGAGTGTGCATTCTTCATTTCTATATCGATTCTTCTTTTGTATCCATGTTTTCTTCTGAGGTTCATGTCTGTGACTATTGTTGTTCTATTATGGTTCTCTGGGAGGCACTATCATTCTACAATCTTTGGTCATGTGTCCAAAGTTGTTGCATTTGTAGCATTCCAGTTCAGTGCTCAATGATTCAAACCTGTTGTAGCTTCTTCTCTGTGTTTCACTGAGAATTCGTGGATAACCATTTTGTGTATGAATTTCAAATTTGTTTATGTTCCTGCTATTAGCTCTGCAATTTACATCTTTATATCCAAAATTATTGCATGCATAACATCAGCCAAAAATGATAGTTTGATACTTGGGAGTTGAATATCTTCTAAAAAGAGTTATTATTATGAATCCTTCTTCTTCCCGAGGCCTATTTGTTTTTGTCAGTCGTTGATTCTTAAAATTGAATCTTCTTGGTGGAGGAGTGTCCCTGTGATCTTCCTTGTAGGTATTCATATCCCCTTTGACTGTTTATGCATAGCTTTTTGGATATGTTTCTTATTCTATCATTTTGGAGCTTGATTCCTTTTCTATCCGATTGTATCCAAGTCCGGACTTATCATGATGAGGCCTTTGACTATTGATAATGTCATCCAAAACTTTTGATTTGTTCTGCATAATTTTCTTTTGAAGATTCTTTCTCAATATGACAATCTCTGCTTCCAAATTTCCAATGATCTTGTCTCTTTCTTCTAACTGTTCTTTGAGTGATTCTTCAATTCTTTTATCTTCTTCTATTTTATCCTTCAATTTCGTGATCATTTTTTCTAATTCCAGAGTGTCTTCTTTCTTGTCTATTCCTTCTTGTAGATTCTTGCTTTTCTTCTTTTCTCTTTTTATAACTTCTAAGGCGCTCAAAAATTCTTCTCGGTAGTCAAATTCTTCCTCTTCATATTGTTCTTTGATTTTTTCTTTATTAGGTTATTCTATTTCCGTGAATAGAACTCTTTCTATCTCACTTTCACTGACTTCATCTTCATCTGACGAGATGTCTTCTTTGGTGCATAAACTTTTCTTGAAAGCTTTCTTTTTTGTTCGTTTTCCTTTATATGTTTGTTTGTTATTTGAGTAATCTTCATCATTCCTCTTATTTTTATTATGAGGACATCTGTTAGAAAAATGACCAATGCCATCACAATTAAAACAAATCAATGCAAGCTTACCCCTTTATATCTGTCATCGGTTCCCTTGTTAAATATTCTGAAAAAGTTGGACACTTCTTCATCATCTTCTGAAAAGTCACTGTTGCTGCTATGTTCTTTTCTTGTTGCTTTCCATTTTGCTTTCACCTTTTGGATGCTTTGAAAGTTGTTTCTTTTATATCTGAAGTTTCTTGTTCAGTTCTCATTTCATATGTTGTGAAGATTCCATGAAGTTCATCCATGCCTATTGATTCTATATCTTCTCTTTCTTCTAGTCTTGATATCTTAGGATCAAGTATCATAGGAAGAGATCTTAGTACTTCTTGATCAATTACAGATTCTTTAATTTCTTCTCCCAATCCTATGATTGAATTCATTGTTTCATTGACTCATAAGAAGTAATTTGCAATATTCTCATTGTTGGACACACCTACCACACTTAGAGGGGGAGGTGAATGAGTGTGGGGATCTTTTTCCCAAAACTTCCCTCTTACACAAAACTCATTAGTTAGCATTCGAAATTTACTCATTACTCATTGTTGTCATTAATAATCAGTTAGATGTGAATACATATCAGCAACATATATCAACAATATATCATCAACAAATCATCTCCACAAGGAACACAAGAAACACAAGATGCATGTACAATTTTTCTTTTTATTATGGACTTCAATCAGAGGGTTTTTCAACAACAACTGAATAGAGTACAACTCTACAAGAGAATCAGCTCTATATGCAAGACTCATATTACATTCTTAGCACCAACTGTGATGAGGCAACAATCCTCAACATATATCAATCTATACCATAAACAAGGGCATCAACCATGCACCAACCTGTGCCAAACAACCTGTAATTAGCCTGTACCATAAACAAGTGCATCCAACCATGTACCAAGTATATACCAATCATGTGTCAACTAATCATCAACAATGACTCATAAATATGTACCAAAATCATCAACTATACACCACATGTATGTGCCAACTCATCAACTGCTTGTCTCAGCCATGACTAGTTTTGGATTAGTCAACAACCCTAACTTGAAATAATCATAAATTTGTAACTGTACTGAATAAATATTTGAAACTAATACACATTGTTCTTCAGTGCATTTTATGCAATTCCTCCAAGTGGCACTCCTTGTAACCTCTCAGAAAAGGAGGTATAGAAAAAATGGCATACCTTGCTGAATTCTGGATTATTCTAGAGAGCGACCTTGTAGAGTGTGCCCCGCACAAAATATTTTTTTAATCAATATTAAATTATTACAAAGAATACTATAGAATTTAATATAACCAACACAAGTGGTCTCACTGAATTTGGATCTGTTATGAAGAAGTTATGACATTTTTACCCGAAACACATGATTTTGACTAGTTTCAGGACTAGCCACAAACCCTATTTTCCACGAAGTGTAACTCCCAAAATACAACGACCCACAAGCTGAATTTTTAACCATAGATACTTGTATATGTTTTCTCACTTTCATAGAAATTTTAGGATCTGAATCATTATAGAAACAAATTTATAGAGAAAGTGGTGAGATGACCTGTAAATAACATACCTTAAAAAGAACCATCAAAAGAATTTATCC
>CBVK0100286539.1:0-22550 GCA_900067695.1 Picea abies
CTATGATCCATGCAAACTTATTACATTATTAACCCACGCAGGGGTGCAGACATTTCATTTACAAAAATTTAAGTGGTATCAGATACCCAAGTAGAACCATAACTGTCTTCAACATAGATGAATATTTCATGGCACCTGAGTTGACCACCATTGTTAAATGGGCGGTCAACAGTATCTTCAAAATGATTGATTTTCTTTAACAAATAAATTTTTAGTGATCTCCTGATCACGAGTCTTCATATGTTGAAATCCTCCTAGATCCCAAATATTATATTGAATTCCACTTGCTTTGCTATCCTAATGTTGTATTGTTGCTCTTTGCAACCTTCAAGAATCCTAAAATTTACTTTTTTTTTGTGAAAACCCCATGTTCACACTTTCATCATTAACTAACTGTTCATTATTATTGATCTTCTTTTTGGAAACCTTCCTTACTAACTATGTTTTCTTCACTTTTTCCTGTTGCTAGCTGATGCACTTTTTGATTTGATGTTTTACTTCTCTACAACACTTTATGTAATTACATAGGTGTTCTGTCAATGTTTCAAACTCTTTATGTAATATCCTCAGGTAGAACCCCAACTGTAATTATGAATTGTAAATATGTTTGATAGGCTAGTGAGTTGAGTTATTATAAGTTGTTAGGATTATGAGTGTATTAGGCCGAAGAGCTTAGAGGCTAAGGCAATTGGGCCTGATTTTGTATATGTAATTATGCAGATTATTAATAAACATCATCGTTGCATGTAGACAGACCACGAAGAAAGAGTTATCGGGGACTGAACTTCCACTAGGTTGGGTAAGGGATAGAGGCTAAGTGTCTGGGAATATGGGCTAAGCTAGAGGGCTTGTGTCTAAAGGAATAATATTATATTATTATTTCCTAGAGGCTAAGGTTTGACAAAACCTATGTTGTGCTAAGTTTCTAGGGAAAGGGAACGAGTGTTAAGTGAAGCTCATGCAGCTTTAGAAAGACATATGTCAACCTGGGAGCATGCAATATTTAGGTGGGAAAGTCATCTCGTTGGGGAATCTCTCACCATTCTCATGATGGTTTCCACTCTGGAAGTCGGCCATACTCTCCACTGATGCATGCACACACTCACGCACTGAGCATGGCCTCCATTATCGACCTTTGAACGGGCACACACCTTGGGAACCTGCAGTCATACTTGAGTTATCTTGTGTATCTCCTATGAAGCCCGACACACTTGTATTTTCTTGAGCCCATGTTGTGTCTTAACGGTTTCTTTCTGAGCTTCCAACGTAGTTCCTTGACTAAGCATGGATTGCTACTATATTCTATGTCCTTACCTATTTTTGGTTGTTTCCATCACCTGTGCATTAGCCAAATGTTGTTGTTGTATTTGGTAAGGAGATGGATTTAAGAAGCAGGTTGACAGCCCTATGAGAAACTCTCTCAAGGTGAGAGAGTGTGTTGAGGAAGTGAGTTGTCCTGGAGGAAGTCTCGTAGAAGCTACAGTACTCTAAGACTCTAGTCCAACCTATTGCTGAAGCCCTAGAAGGGAGGTGGACAATCGATGGACTTGTGATAGTGAAGGTGTACACTCCTGGGGTTGGACATACGTGTGTGGAATGAGGGTCTATGGGTTGTGCGTGTAAGTGGCTCCTAGGAGAAAATCCTTCCCGTTGATCTGTGCAAATTTCTTGTTGACCTTGCAAAGCCTAGGAATCCCTTTCTCGGTGGAGTTTAGTCCCAGCTCAGGGGTGATTTCTCGGTGGAGTTTAGTCCCAGCTCAGGGGTGACCCACTGCTGAGAGTGAAGAGTAACATGGTCTATGGTTGGGTGGTTCATGGAAGGTCTGGACGTGGTTGGTGTAGTTCAATTAAAAGATAAGCACCCATTTATTTTTTCATTTACATGTGGTGTATTTGTACACACTATATTGGTGAGTATTGCATGTATATGTTGTTATATTTATGGGTTCTTCTGGTGATTACTACATGTAAGCTTTTACTGTTATTTTCGCATTAGTTTGTGTATTAACAAAATATGTTGTCTGTTTATGTTTACATTTATATGAAGATGATACTTGTTATTTCTACGAGATAGCATGACCCAACCTAGTTGGTCGAGGGTGTTACAAAATGGTATCAGAGAAAAGAGAGACGTTCAAAAGTGACGTTTCCCATCTTGTTGGTGGTTGGGGGCGTTACAAATTGGTATCAGAGCAAAGAGAGACATTCAAAAAAACAAAGATACAATTGTTTAGGTAGCATTAAGTGGCAGGGGTTGGTGGTTCGCGACATTATAAAAATGGTATCAAAGCCATGGTTTCAACACTGAGCCTGGATGGGCCATGAAAGTGGAAGTTAAAGAAAAGGTTTCATAAAGGAATTGTTGTCGAAATGGACAAAACTAAAGTTAAAATCCCATTTTTCGACAATGAGCCTGAATTGGGCCGTATAAGTGGTTATGGATTCAAAATCTTAGAGAAATTTTTTTTCGAGAGGGACAAAATTTGAATTTCAGAGTGTTCCAGAGTGCCACGAGAACACCTTGGCCATGTTTTGAAAGATCAT
Organism: Picea abies; assembly: GCA_900067695.1. Taxonomy (NCBI): domain Eukaryota; kingdom Viridiplantae; phylum Streptophyta; class Pinopsida; order Pinales; family Pinaceae; genus Picea; species Picea abies. Next base: position 2,545 of record CBVK0100286539.1, read on the forward strand.
AAAGTATAGAAAGCCACGAGAACACCTTGGCCATGTTTTGAAAGATCATAAAGTATAGAAAATAAAGGAGACTATGATAACCCTGGGTTTTGAACTGCAAGGTTTGAATTTCGGTCATAGGATCTGTTCGGGAAAAGGAGGATCCTTCACAATCATCATATATGGAGAAAGGTGCATGAGGATTAACCCCTAAGCACTTCGAACTTTGCAACTTCGACGAATTTTATGTGTGAGAGAACAAAAGGGGATGAAGCTCGAAGTTCCGAAGTCCTGAAGTGGATCTACATTGTAGATCCAGGAAAAGCACTTGACTATTGGATCGGTCGAAGACAGATCATAACTGTTAGATCAAGCCAAGATAAAGATGTAAGGTGCAATAGTGAAAAAAAGATCTCAGTTGTTAGATATGTGCATAAGTGAATGTGAGCCATAGATCTCACAGTAGTTTAGTAGTTCAACATTTGAAAGAAACAAAGTGTGCTAGTTTGAAAACTCTCAAAGTCTGTAGTTAATATGGATCATTCATCAAAAAGAGGCATGTGTTGGCAGATCAACGTATTTGAGAGTTCGACATTTAGGATAATTGGAGTGTGCTAGTGTGAAAAGTCTTGAATATTGAAGTCTCGAAGCTGAAAAACAGAAGTGGCATGGCATGATGACATCACCAGTGGTGATGTGGACCCTTCCTAGGAATTCCACATGCCACCACCTTAAATAATGACAGTTGTACTATGTGGGACCCCCCAAAAGGTTAAGAAGTATAGATGTCTCGAATCTTCCAAAGTCCAAAAGTGACGTGACTTGCTAACGTCACCTGAGATGACATGGACACATGATATTCATGCCACGTGTCAGTGATTTATGTACCCTTCGAAGGAACAACCCCAAGAACCTGAACTTGATCATCCAAATTCCTCACAAATCCTTTGGCTTCAAGATCCTCATTGGTGATACCTTTCCTTGTAGGATTGTCCACATCTGGTTGAGTCTCATGAACTAAATCTAACAAACTATAGTTATCAACCCTATGCCTTCTCAGAGGAACATCCACACTTTCAGGAGAAATACCATGAGTCCTTCTTGATTGATAGATTTGTTGGTTAGCCACTTTGAATAAAAGATCCAAAAGTGGTGAGAAAGACACAACCTAAGTCCAACTACACAAATAAGCTCATAATAAGATCAATGGACCTTCCGTAGACCAATATGTGTTGATTAAGTCCTGAGAATGATCAATGAGGGAGTGAGATACAGTTACGGTAACATGCTCGCAACATTCTCCTAAGGGGAAAGTGCCCTCAAGAAGATGGACACCCTCCAAAGGATCCAAAATGGTGATTAAGTGTCTACCTCAAGTACCACGAGTATTTCCCTTCACAATCACCCATGTAAAGTCCTAGGACAAGCCACTAAGGTTACCAATTTGCAATCGACAACTGAGAAAAATAGTCATAGTGTTAGGAGAAGAAAATCCCATGAGAGAAATAATAAACCAACAAGAACAAAAAAAACACATAAATCATGCACACATCATTGACACATGACTTACCCTGGAAAACCAACCAAAGATATATTTGTCCCATTGACCAAATCTAGCCAAGTTGACCAAGTGAGCCTTCACCCCTCACCTCCATGCCACAATTACAAGGGAGTATCCTAATCCTATTTAAAGGATCCATTAAATGAAATCCATGGTCACAATACCATGGGATACCGAAACCATGGTCCCAAAAGTCACCACTATTAACCTACTCATTGACTCTTTCATCAATCCAAATTTAACCTAGCATTCCTTCCTTTAAACTTGACTTGGGGAAATTATCCTACTCCCCTAAAAGTTTAAAACTAGGGTATATGGTGTAACGTCCCCGACCCTCAAACCTCCGCCAAGCAACGCTACCTAAACAAATGTAACTTGATGAATTATTACTTTCTCCTGTCTTGACCCATCTAATTTTTCAACCTGGCATGCATATTCAACTTCTTTCATGCCATATTTGATGACCTTCATGACTTGCTTCCACTACGCATTATGATAGTAATCATGGAGGTGTTATCTCCAACCTGTAGGACTATTCCTTGGAGATATTGTCACTTTCTACATGCATACATTATGTCCTTCTTGATCAAAATACTAGAATTATGATATATATCAATTTGTATAGATTAGGTCTTCCCACTGTGTACTCTTTTATTTCAACATTCTTTAGTCTTGACCTTGATCCTCTTGTGGAGTGTTTTTGGTTTAACATTGTTTCCCCAAGTTCCTCTGTTCCTTCTTGATATCAGGTCCAAACTCTTTTATATTCCATAAAACTTTCCTTTTATGGTCACCGGAAATATTCTTTCTGACTTCCTGTGATCTAAGCTACTCAATATTCAAATATGGTTGAATACTTGGAATCCTCTTTCCAATACCTTTCCAATGACTACTCCCTTTCTCGATTCTGATATTTGAGTAGAAAGATATGATCCTTTAAAACTTGTGTTTTTTCTCTGATGCACTTCTTGTGCAACGAATCTATTTTCTCTGAGCTAATGGCTCTTATATCTTTGTCGGATGCTATCATAAAGTTCCCAGGTCTTTGGTACCTCTCCTGATGCAATTCCAAACTAGACGAAACCCACAGGCTTTCTTCTAACCCCTTTTTCCTTCTTTAACACAATTTTCGGTCACTAGCCCTCTTTTTCCTTCAACCCTTAATTCACATGGGACCATGACTGTGACCAAGTGCTAATAATTGGGCACTTATCTAGAGCCTTGAAACTTCGGGGCTCTGGAGCTTCAGAGGTTTCCAAAGTACATCACAACCATATCTCGGAGTGATGGATTGTCGAACTCGCGAAGTGGGGTGGACCAATGGTCCACGACTTCCTAACATCCAACGACTGAGATCTATTACAGATCTTTGGCTCCGAGACTTTTTGAAGCAATTCTCTACAGGTCCGTCGTAGTGCCGGACCGACGAACTCACAAACAAAAAACCAACAGACTGCACCTTCCTGCTAACCAATGAACATGATCAACTCTGGGACTCTGGGCTTCGGAATTTTTGGATTGTCCACACTCTCAAACCTTCCGGAGTACCAAGTCTTTGGGGATGCTACATGCCACCACCTTAAATAATGACAGTTGTACTATGTGGACCCTCGGAAAGTTAAGAAGTTCGGGAGTTTGGTGTTCGTAATATTTGAGGCGTGAAAGTGTAAAATCTTCCGAAGTCCCGGAACTCTCGAAGTCTCGAAGTGACGTGACTTGCTAACGTCACCTGAGATGACGTGGAAACATGAGATGCGTGCCATGTGTCAATGAGTTACGTACCCTTAGAAGATTGATTATTCTATTTAGAACATGACATGTGTCACCCGCCTGATTGGGCAACGTGTCCACTTCTAGTATTTTTCTACGTGGAACTTCCCTAGAGTATGGTCGATGGGACCCCTGATGGATTTCCCAAGGAATTTGAACTTGGTAAAGAATTGTTAAATTTTGAAGACTCGTGAAGCTTTGAAGATCAGAGTAAATCCTCACAATTGATCGAGGAGGGGCACCTAACAATAAATATCATATTCTGGAGACTTGCTACTTCAGAGGATTCAAGGCATAGATAGTTAAGTTCAGGGAATCCCAGAGGTTTGATTACATCTTGACCATTGATCAGGAGAGGGTACATGGCAATAGATATGGTAGCCTAGAGACTTGGTGCTCCAGAAGGTTTGAGAATGTGGACAGTCTAGAAATTTCAAAGCCTGAAGTCCCATAGTTGATCATGGTCCTGGGTTAGAGGGAAGGCATGGTCTGTTGGTTTGTTGTTTGTGAGTTCATCGGTCTATCACTCTAGCAGACCTATAGAGAAGTGCTTTGAAAACTCTCAGAGCTAGAGTTCCATAACAGATCTCAGTCATTGGATGCTAGGAAGCCATGGACTGTTTATCCACCCCACTTCAATAGTCGCAAATTCGACACTTCAGGAGATGGTTGTGATTTCTTTGGAAATTGTCGAAGGTGAAGTCCCAAAGCTACTATCCACCATAGATCTTAACAGAGAATGTGCACCATAGATCCACCATTCTCCGTGATGTAATGTACCCCAAATTTCCCAAAAAAAAATAAAAAACTTCATAGGTGCATTAATACTTCTTTACTCTGCTATACTTAATCGTATAAAATTGTAATCGTTTCTATCAGAACATGAAGCCTACTTAATCGTAGTTACAAGCGACTAATTACAAGGTAGTTAACCTCCTCCTGAATTTTCTGCTTATTAAACTAATTCGATACCTGTCATGTCAATATGTTATAACATATTAGAGTTTAAACTGCTCGAGGAAGGAGTGAAATCCAATTGTTTCTACAAGTCCATAGTAATTCTATCCTAACAGACTTCTTCCTCTGTAAAGGAAAGGTACTTTTTAAAACCTTGTCTTTTAACAGGCCTTAAAACCTCCCACTAAATCCAACATGTTGATACCTTTAAATCATAACTAGTCCCATGCCATAAGTTCCCTTAACCAAACTCTTATCACCCATGTAACGATTTGAGTTGTAGTTGGGTCTATACAATACTTACCTTATGTATATCCAGAAGTGTATAAAGACTAATGTATTTATACCATACTAGGCAACAAATTTTTTCTTGCACTTATAATATATGAGTCATCAAATATCTATTCGAAGTAAATAACGATATACCCACATACCAGGTTATATATGTATCTACTTATACCACTTTTCCGTTACTGTATGCGCATCCAAAATCATATTAATACATTGTTCAAGATTTTTTCGAGTTCTCTATTCTTTAATTAGTGGCTATACGACTCAGTACATCTTAGATGTAACCAAAAGGGTTGTGCTTGCATGTCAGTTTCAAATGATTAAGGGGGGGTGGTGCTACCCTCATGGAAAACTTAAATTGACCCCCCCAAAAATATCAACCATTCTTCACGCAAATCGACCAACTTGGTGATAAGGATTTTCACTAAGAAGGACATAAATGAGAAGTTAAAACAGGTCCATAAAAATACATTCACCACTAAAGTGGTCATTTACACAAGTCCAGTTTCATACTGGGCAATTGGACAGTTGTGCCCAATGCCAGTTTGCCATGTTTGATTGTTCATGTGGGTCATGTTCCTTACACTCTTATCACATCGTTCATTACTGTTGAAACTAGCATGAGGCTTGTTCTGTTAGAGTAACCCTAGGTTTATGTGGAAAGAAAACCCTCATCTATTCTATGGCATTTATTCCCCACACAATTTCTCTGGGCTTCACTCTGTGTGTAGTTGGGAACATGGAGATACACCTTTTGATCTTAAATGAGACCCATCGAACCCTCTCCTTATGCAAGGTAATTTTGACCACTTTCTTCCTTATAAATTTCTGAAATTTAAAGGTTAAACTTGTTTGGAAGAATTGGTCTTCTAACAGAGTTGGTCACCTCTTTCCCATGGTATTCTCCCAGTTCCTACACTGGTCTGGAACTTCCATGTTCTTTTTATCATTCTTACTGTAGAACAACCATTATTAGTTACGTTTTCGCTAAATTCCTGTTTTTATTTTGATTGTGGAAAAAGGGTCGAAGTATTTGTGCTACCTCTGGAGCATTAGTCCTAGAATCTCTTATCTTCATCTAGTAATAGCTTAAACAAATTACTCCGAGGAAATGTTTATGGAGGTACTTTGTGAAAACCCTGGACGTAGTTGAATGGGGTCACCTTCCATGCTTTCTCGTTGAAGGTTTAGGGGTGTTCATAAATCTTTGTTAGTATAGTCTCCCTTTGTTGTTTACAGTGTGGGGCTTAGAAATAGACTTCTATGTTTAGGTTTTATCTTCGCATTCCACACGATGATCGTTGGGAAATACAAAAAAAAAAATCCCTCTTCCTGTGACGACGAAGCTGGGAGTAAAACAAATCCTATAGTTGGTTTATTTGGGAGTCCAATATCTGACCTTTCATAGTGTTCATAAGTACATACCAATAAAGGTAGGCGTATTGCAATTGCCATATCTTTACATTATCTTTCTATTTAGAAAGGTTTAAAGTCTTTGTCCTGTCTCATCTATAATCATATATCACAATTATGTTTCTTTGTGAACTCTAGGATCACTTACTCACAGTAGGAAATCATAGTTAAGCTTACAATGTTTCTCTTATATAACCCTTTCATTTCAAATGACTCCCAGTATTAAAATATAAATCGAGACTTACATTTTCTTTGCATATCCGATAAATCATTTTGCCCCGTTTCCTTTGTAGGCTCTCAGACTGTGTATTAGGGGCATTCAATCTAGACATATCCCTTGGGGTTTATGGCTGTGTGAATAAAGCTCTACTATACCACTCTTTAGATACACATTTATATATATAAAACTTTTGATCTGTCTATCATTAAAATTTCTTAGTTTGTAAAGTCTCTCAATATTTTTATAGTTTCTGACCTGTACCAACTTCTTATTTCTGTGATGATCCATCAAACACACTCTGTAATTATATGAATATTATACACAGATTTCATCGGCTAATGGTGGGACCCCTGTCTTTTGTGAGGGTACCCATCAACTATTCTAGGGTGCACTCCTCCCCTTCGGGTTCCGTACATATCATTGTTCAAATCCGGTGTGGATGGATTGTATTCCAACTTTAATCTATGTAATCCTTTTATTCGATTAACACATTTACTTTGGTTAATTATCCCTTATTATTGTTTTCGTTAATCACTCTTTCCTTCTTCTTTTTTTTCTTTGCAGGTCTTAACCACTCTAGTCAAATGGATCTATTAATTCCCCTCACTCGAAAGGTTTTTGAGTTTACTAGCACTGAGGGCCAAGGCTCTGTCCTGTCTTTGTCACCAATAAAGAAATCTCATCCCTTTTCCTATATCGGTTGATTTAAGGGGTACCCCCTATTTTATGTTGATACTTCAATACTTGGAAAAGAATGAAAATTTTTCCCCTAGTTGGATTTAAAATATAACTTTAAAGGGGTTTAATTCCCGACCATTTGTTCCCTGTTTCCATGTGAATTTGAAATACTAGAGTAGTGAATTTCAACTCTGCTGATACGATGTTATGGTTCTTTGTAATAATTAGATAGCCATTATTTTCCTTTTGTAGTAATACAATCGTCATATATTGAGTTTATTCAGTCGTGAAAAGAAAGCTATGAAAACGAGCTTCGTACCTTTACTTTCAGAATTCTTCATAATTCTTTCTATTTTCCAAAACTGATTTTGAATTACAGATCTCGATTCGTTTCCTGGAATACTCTCTTTATCTTTCCAGAATTTTTGCCACGCATGGTAGTATAGCAGTATTATAAAATATGTATAGCCTAGTACAATAATATGTGAGCATAAAGGACTTGATTTTCTGCTATAAGTATGTTGTTGTATTTACCACTTTCTGGTTTCACTCATCATTATTATGTATTTATAACTATATAAAGACAGACTTATTCAAGGTGTGACATTAGCATTGGTAGAGATTTAACATATGTTTATTTCCACCCATTCGTAATTTGATTTGTTAACAGTTACAAAAATACATACAAGGAGACTTAATTGACCATATATTTAAGTCTAGTAGGGGTTGTATCCTATTTCATATATTTGTAATCTAATTCATAGTAAGATGGACTTGTGGTGATGATACTAGATATATATCTATACATACACTATTTTATTCAATAAAATGATTCAATAGAAATAATTCACCTAGAAACATACTTATTCATAATTGTCTTTCATATAGTCTTGCAAATATTTCACGGATTCCTATATTAGTAGAGTTTCATCTTGACTTGGGGTTTTGGTTGGTACAGGTTAAAGGTAATACAAAACTAGAAATACATTATCTTCATATGAACTTATGATAGATCAAAAACTTCCAGAATTCGTATTTGTTTCTACTTGATTACTTTATTACTCTATAGAAGATAGCCCTGGTCTTGCCATGATTGATATAATACCCAGTGGATTTACCACACAGTGTATTATTTTCACTCTATTCCTACCATAGATAGATTACTCAGGCATTTTATCAGTTCATTCATTATAATAAAATACCATTGTTCCTATAAAAAAAAGCTTGTTGTGATGCAGTAGATGCAGTCTTTAATCAACATAATTATTTCCACAAGTAATGTACAACAACTCTATAAATCCATCTAATACATATGACAGTAAGGTAATCATCTATAATAGAAAATATATACAATTAATTCGATGGCACAAATACGATAAGAGAAAAGTAGAGAAACATATTTAGATAAATGTTGGGACAACAAAAGGAGCAACCATGTTCCTCCCAACCTTAGAACAGAGCAGTCAATCACCTGTCCTATTCACCCCCTAGCCTGAACATGAATCTATGAGGGATAAATCAGAACTCCTCCTTGCCTCACACTCATCATAGTGTTCATAAAAACAAGTGGTAATTCCTTTCCCATCATTCTTGGCAATGTCCTGCCTCCTCACATATGTTATTGAAAACAATATTTTTTCCTAGGTCTTTTCCCTCCCTTGGGAATTTTCGCAGCTTTCTAAATTCCTGATTTTCAGGGGCTTCCAATGGCCAAATCCCTTATTTGATACTTGTAACAATCATCCTTGAGGTAGTTCCAACATGTTCCCCACTCATGGAGTCATGGTAAGCTGAATTTAACATGGTTGTTCCATTTGTCCTGTAATAAATATAAAATATTTTGTTTTTATACATGTTTCATAGTCAAATACTTAGTTGGGTCAAATCAAATCTCTTCCCAATAGTCATAATAATTAATTACAATTTACTAAATTCAAAATTCAGAATTGCCATAAATGGAAAAAAAATTCCAAATTCGAATTTACCAAAAACGGAATAATTTTTCTAACAAATTTCGAATTCAAAAACAATTTATTTTGGGGGATGTCACATCCTTTCCCCCTTCAATAAAACACTGTCCTCATTGTTTGTTCCTTTGTTGGAACATAATGAGACAAGATTTTCGCAAATCTCCCTCCAACTCCCAAGTGGCCTCCCGGGCCTAAAGTGCTTCCATTAGACTTTTACCTGGGCGACGACTCTTGTTCTGAAGTACATTTTATTTTCGGTCCAGAATGCGTAGAGGTTCGGCTTGGAACTCCCCTTCTGGTTCCATCTACACTAAGGTCCAATTGATCATATGTGTTTGGTTTTGAACACAATTCTTTAACAAAGAAACATAAAACACATTATGAAATTTTAGATTGGTACTACGTGCAAGTTGATATGCCATAGGTCTAATTCAATCTAAGAGCTCAAAGGGTCCACACAATCTAGGTGCCAACTTGGCACAATTTTCGAATTTTCAGTGAACTCTTTCAGTCTTTAACTTTTAAGTAAACATGATCTTCCACTTGAAACTCGAAGTATCTTCTTTTCTGGCCCACATAACTTTTATGTCCGTCTTGTGCCTCTTTCAAGTTCTGTTGTACTTTTCTTACCATACTTTCCATTTCTTAGAGCGTCTCTAGTCCAGCCATAATTTTGTCAACCGAATTGTCCCAGCTAATTGGAGTATAACACTTCTTTCCAGATAGTACCTCGAAGGGACCTACTTAGCCGCAGTTTGGTACCCACTGTTATATGTGAATTCTACAAGGTGTAGGTAGTCTTCCCACTTTATTGGTTTTCTTCTTACATACATGCAGAGCATATCCTCCACAATTTGGTTCGTTCTTTCAGTCTGTCCATCTGTTTATGGATGATAAATCGTACTGAAATTCAAATTAGTATTTAGCCCTGCAAAATAATTCTTTCCAAAAGGAGATGTAAATTTTACGTCTCTATCTGAAATCAACATTTTAGGAATACCATGTAGTCAAAGAAATCCTTTGGGGATTTCTTTGTCACTACACTTCGCAGCAAGACTTCATTTATTTCCTTCTGTTCTTGATGTGCCTTCTTCAATTTCTCATTGTTTGTTTGAGGTCCTGCAGCTCAACAATGAGATTCCTCATTGTTTCCAGAACCTCAGTAGGTGGAATTACGACACTATTTTGTCTCGGATCTTCAAGATATCTTTGTTCAAGATTCCCATACAGTCTGATTTCTACGTCATCCTGTGTTGCCATGATTAATACAAACCAAAAAATAATTTTCTATTCATAACAGTAAAAGTTTGTTAGTTTTATATAGACAGAGATGTGATAACCAATTAATTTGGCCCTATTCAAGGTCCAAGTGTTGCAACCTTTTCTCTAATACCATATGTAATGTACCCCAAATTTCCCAAAATAAAAAAAAAGAAATTGATAGGTGCATTAATACTTCTTTACTCCACTATACTTAATCATATAAAATTGTAATCATTGCTATCAGAACATGAAGCCTACTTAATCATAGTTAAATGTGACTAATTACAAGGTAGTTAACCTCCTCCTGAAGGTTCCACTTATTAAACTAATCTGATACATTTCATGTCAATATGTTCTAACATATTAGAGTTTAAACTACTCGGGGAAGGAGTGAAATCCAATTGTTTCTACAAGTCCATAGTAATTGTATCCTAACAGACTTCTTCCTTTGTAAAGGAAAGGTACTTTTTAAAACCTTATCTTTTAAGAGGCCTTAAAACCTCCCACTAAATCCAACATGTTGATACCTTTAAATCGTAACTAGTCCCATGCCATAAGTTCCCTTAACCAAACTCTTATCACCCATGTAACGAGTTGAGTTGTAGGTGGGTCCATACAATACTTACCTTATGTCTATTCAGAAGTATATAAAGACTAATGTATTTATAACATACTAGGCAACAAATTTTTCCTTTCACTTATAATATATGAGTCATCAAATATCTATCCAAAGTAAATAACAATATACCCACATACCAGGTTATATATGTATCTACTTATACCATTTTTCCCTTACTGTATGTGCATTCAAAATCATATTAATACATTGTTAAAGAGTTTTTCGGGTTCTCTATACTTTAATTAGTGGTTATACGACTCAATACATCTTAGATGTAACCAAAACGGTTGTTCTTGCATGTCAGTTTCAAACAATTAAGGGGGGGTGGCGCTAGCTTCATGGAAAACTTAAATGCACCCCCCAAAAAATATCAACCATTCTTCATGCAAATTGACCAACTTGGTGATAAGGATTTTCACTAAAAAGGATATAAATGAGAAATTAAAATAGGTCTGTAAAACTGCATTCACCATTAAAGTGGTCATTTACACCAGTCCAGTGTCGTACTAGGCACTTGGGCAGTCACGTCCAATGGAAGCTTGCCATGTATGATCGTTCACATGGGTCACGTGGTTTACACTCTTATCACATCATTCATTCTTGTTGAAACCAGTGTAAGGCTTATTCCATCAGAGTAACCCTAGGTTTATGTGGAAAGAAAACCCTCCTCTTTTCTATGGCATTTATTCCCCACGCAATTCCTCTAGGATTCACTCTGTGTGTATTTGGGAACATGGAGATATGGATTTCAATCCTGAATGAGACCCATTGAACCCTCTCCTTATGCAAGGTAATTTCGACTGCTTTCTTCCTTATAATTTTATGAAATTTTGAGGTTAAACTTGTTTCGAAGAATTGGTGTTTTAACAAAGTTGGTCACCTCTTTCCCGTGGAATTCTCCCAATTCCTACACTGGTCTGGAACTTCCATGTGTTTTTTAGCATTCTTATTGTATAACAACCATTATTAGTTAGGTTTCCCCTAAATTCTTGTTTTTCTTTTGACTGTTGAAAAAGGGTCGAAGTATTTATGCTACCTTTAGATCATTAGTCCTAAAATCTCTTATCTTCATCTAGTAATAGCTTGAATAAATTACTCTGAGGAAATGTTTGCGGAGGTACTCTGTGAAAACCCTGGATGTAGTTGAAAGGAGTCACCTTCCATGGTCTCACGCTGAAGGTTTAGGGGTGTTCATAAATCTTTGTCAGTATAGTCTCCCTTTGTTGTTTACAGTGTGGGATTAACAATAGACTTCTATGTTTAGGTTTGATCTTCGCATTCGATGTGGTGATGTTTGGGAAATGCAAAAAAACAAAATCCCTTTTCCTGTGATGATGAAGATGCGAGTAAAACAAATCCTATAGTCAGTTTATTTCAGAGTCCAATATCTAACCTTTCATAGTGTTCCTGAGTACATACCAATAAAGGTAGCTGTATTGCAATTGTCATATCTTTACATTATCTTTCTATTTGGAAAGGTTTAAGGTTTTTGTCTTGTCTCATCTATAATCATATATCACAATTATGTTTCTTTGTGAAATCCAAGATCACTTACTCATAGTAAGAAATCATAGTTAAGCCTTTGATGTTTCTCTTATAAACCCTTGCATTTCGAATGACTTGCAGAATTAAAATATAAATAGGGACTTACGTTTTCTTTGGATATCCGATAAATCATTTTGCCCCTTTTATTTTGTAGGCTCCCAAACTGTGTATTAGGGGCATTCAATCTAGATCTATCGCCTCGGGTTTTTGGCTGCGTGAATAAAGCTCTACTATACCACTGTTTAGATACGCATTTTTGTATACAAAACTTTTGATCTGTCTATCATTAAAATTTCTTAGTTTGTAAAGTCTCTCAATATTTTTATAGTTTGTGACCTGTAACAACTTCTTATTTATATGATGATTCATCAAACACACTCTTTAATTATACGCATATTATACATAGATTTCATCGGCTAATGGTGGGACCCCTGTCTTTTGCAAGGGTACCCATCAGCTATTCCGGGGTGCACTACTCCCCTTCATCTTGCGTACATATCATTGTTTAAAGATGGTGTGGATGGCTTCTATGCCAACTTTAAGCTAAGTAATCTTTTTATTCGCTTAACAGATTTACTTATTTAATTATCTCTTATTACTGTTTCCATTAATCACTCATTCCTTCTTCTTTTTTTCTTTTTTGTGTAGGTATTAACCACTCTACTCAAATGGATCTATTAATTCACCTCACTCGAAAGTTATTCGAGTTTACTAGCACTAAGGGCCAAGGCTCTGTCCTGTCTTTGTCACCTATAAAGAAATCTCATTCCATTTCTTATATTGGTTGATTTAAGGGGTACGCCCTATTTTATGTTGATACTTGAGTACTTGGAAAAGAATTCAAAGTTTGCACTTGGTTGGATTTGAAATATAACTTTAAAGGGGTTTAATTCCTGACCATTTGTTTCCTGTTTCCATGTGAAGTTAAAATACTAGAGTAGTGAATTTCAACTCCACCTATACGATGTTATGGTTCTTTGTAATAATTAGACAACCATTATTTTCCTTTTGCAGTAATACAATCGTCATATATTGAGTTTATTCAGCTATGAAAAGAAATTTATAAAAATGATCTTCGTACCTTTTCTTTTTGAATTCATCGTATTTCTTTCTATTTTCTGAAACTGGTTTTGAATTACAGATCTCTATTCATTTCCTGGAATACTCTGTTTATCTTTCCATATTTTTTCTTATTACTATTTATATAGTCATTTCCATTATAATTGTCATGCATGGTAGCATAGCAGTATTATAAAAAATGTATAACCTAGTACAATAATATGTGAGCATAAAGGACTTGATTTTTTGCTATAAGTATGCTTTTGTATTTATCACTTTTTGGTATCACTCATCATTATTATGTATTTATAATTATATACAAATAAACTTATTCAAGGTGTAACATTAGCATTGGTAGAGATTTAACCTATGTTTATTTGCACCCATTCATAATTTGAATTGTTAACAGTTACATAAATACATACAAGTAGACTTAATTGACCATAGATTTAAGTCTAGTAGGGGTTGTATCCATTGGATGTTTCATCTATCTGTAATCTAATTCATAGTAAGGGTCCACAAGGCGATGATAATAGATATATATCTATACATACACTTGTTTATTCAATAAAATGATTCAATAGAAATAATTCACCGAGCAACATACTTATTCATAACTATCTTTCATACAGTCATGTAAATATTTCATGGATTCCTATACTAGTAGAGTTTCATACGAACTTGGGGTTTTAGTTCATACAGGTTGAAGGTAATACAAAACTAGAAATACATTGTCTACATATGAACTTATGATAGATCGAAAACTTCTGGAATTCATATTTGTTTCTACTTGATTACTTTATTACTCTATATAAGATAGCCCTGGTCTTGCCATGATTGATATAATACCCAGTGGATTTACCACACAGTTTACTATTTTCACTCTATTCCTACCACAGATAGATTACTCAAGCGTTTTATTAGTTCATTCATTATAATAAAATAGCGTTTTTCCTATAACATAAAGCTTGTTACAATGCAGTAGATGCAGTCTCTAATCAATAGAATTACTTCCACAAGTAATCTACAACAACTTTATAATTCCATATAACACATATGACAATAAGGTAATCATCTAGAATAGAAAATATATACAATTAATTCGATGGCACAAATACAATAAGAGAAAAGTAGAGAAACATATATGTATAAATGTTGGGACAACAAAAGGAACAACCATGTTCCTCCCAACCTTAGAATAGGGTAGTCAATCACTTGTGCTGTTCACCCCCTAGCCTGAATGAATCCATGAGGGTTAACTCAGAAATCCTCGTTGCCTCACACTCATCATAGTGTTCGTAACAACAAGAGATAATTCCTTTCCCAGCATACTTGGCAGTGTCCCGCCTCCTCACATATGCTATTTAAAACAATATTTTTGCCTAGGTCTTTTCCCTCCCTTGGGAATTTTCGTAGCTTTATTAATCCTTGATTTTCAAGGGCTGGTAATGGCCAAATCCCTGATTTGACACTTGTAAAAATCATCCCTGAGGTAGTTCCAACATGTTCCCCACTCATGGAGTCATGGTCATTTGAATTTAACATGGTTGTTCCATTTGTCCTGCAATAAATATAAAATATTATGTTTTCATACATGTGTCATAGTCAAATAGCTAGTTGGGTCAAATCAGATCTCTTCCCAATAGTCATAATAATTAATTACAATTTACTAAATTCAAAATTCAGAATTTCCATAAATGGAAGAAAAAATCCAAATTCAAATTTACCAAAAACAGAATAATTTTTCTAACAAATTTCAAATTCAAAAATAATTTATTTTTGGGGATGTCACATCCTTTCCCCCCTTCAATAAAACATTGTCCTCATTGTTCATTCCTTTCTTGGAACAGTATGAGATGATATTTCCACAAATCTCCCTCCAACTCCCAAGTGGCCTCCTCGAGACTAAATTGATTATATTGCACTTTTACCTGGGCGACGACTCTTGTTTTGAAGTAATTTTTCTCTCCGGTTCAGAATGCACAGAGGTTTCTCTTGGAAATTTCCTTTTGGTTCCATCTACACTAAGGTCCAATCGATCATATGTGTCTGGTTTTAAACATAATTCTTTAACAAAGAAACATAAAACACATTATGAAATTTTAGATTGGTACGGCGTGCAAGTTGATATGCCATGGGCCTAATTTGAGCTAAGATCTCAAAGGGTCCACACAATCTAGGTGCCAAATTGGCACAATTTTTGAGTTTTTAGTGAACTCTTTCAGGCTTTAACTTTTAAGTAAACATGATCTTCCACTTGAAACTCCAAGTGTCTTCTTTTGTAGTCCAAATAACTTTTATGTCCATCCTGTGCCTCTTTCAAGATCTGTTGTACTTTTCTTACCATACTTTCCATTTCTTGGAGCATCTCTAGTCCAACCATAAGTCTGTCAACCAGGTTGTCCCAACTAATTGGAATCGTACACTTCCTTCCAGACAGTACCTCGAAGGGACCTACTTAGCTACAGTTTGGTACCCATTGTTATATGCGAATTCTACTAGGTGTAGGTGTCTTCCCACTTCCTTGGTTTTCTTCTTACATACATGTGGAGCATATCCTCCACGATTTGATTTGTTCTTTCAGTTTGTCCATCCATTTGTGGATGATAACTCGTACTGAAATTAAAATTAGTATTTAGCCCTGCAAAATAATTCTTTCCAAAAGAAGATGTAAATTTTACGTCTCTATCTGAAATCACCATTTTAGGAATACCATGCAGTCTAAAAATTTATTTCATAAATGTTTCAATGATATTTATAGCTTTAAAAGTAAACTTTATAGGAATAAAGTGTGCAGGCTTACTGAGTTTATCAATTCCAACCATAATACAGTCATTTTGTTTAGGAGTTTTAGGAAAACCTGTAATAAGTCTAGTGATATGGTGTCCCATTTCCATTCTGGTACTTTTAATGGCTATAGTAGGTCGCCTGGATGTTGGTGTTTGGCCTTAACCTGCTGACAATATTGGCACCTAGCCAAGTACTCTGTTTTTTTTCCCTTCATCTTAGGCTAGAAAAATAGTTTTCTAAGTGTTGTTATCGTTTTCTGGTATCCTGGATGGGTTTTCTGGTATCCTGGATGGCCAGAATACGGTTTCTTATGCACTTCATCTAGGAATGTTATCTTTAACTCTGCTGAATCTGGTATGTAAAGTCTGTTTTTAAATCATAATAGTCAATTTTTGTCAATACTCAGATCTATTTTGTTTGAGTTGGTTGTAGTGTTTTGTAATTTTGTCACTATCTTATTGTAATTTACGTCGTTTACACCTGTGTTCTTTGTTCCTGATCACTTTCTTCCCTGCCAACATTCATTTAAAATAACCCATGTACTCTTCTACTTAAGGCATCAACTACTTTATTTCCTTTCTCTTCATATGTTTTACCATGACATCAAATTTGTAATGTTCATATTTTGTTCGAAAAGTTGTTTTTCTTATGTCCCTATCTTTTTAACCTATCTTGGTGATAACTAGATCGTAAATCCAACTTCGGAAAGATCTTTTACCCACCCATTTAATTGATTAAATCATTTATCCAAGGTAAGGGGTACTTGTCCTTGATGTTTTAATTGTCTATAATTAGTACATAGTCTTAGAGTACCATCTTTCTTTTCACAAAGAGGACTGGTGCTCACCATGGTGGAACACTTGGTCTAACATACTCTTTGTCTAATAATTCCTGTAGTTGAAATTTTAGTTCTTTCAATCCTGACAAACTCATTTGATAAAGGATTTAGAGGTAGGGATGAACTAGGTAGTAGGTTGATAGAACAGTCTATCTCCATTCTAGGGGTAATTCAATTGTTTCATCAAAAACCATGTCTATGAAATCACATAGAACAACAAAGTTTTCTAAGTTGATTTTATCTTCTTTTCTAACGGGCTTGTTACTTGGATGTCTTAATTTGACAACACTTTCTTATGCATTTCTTGAATTGCATTGTTGAAGCTTGTCTAACTGATACTGACTTTTTGTATACCTTGAACTGTCCTTAGTGGTGCCACTTTCATCTTCATAAATAAGTGTCTTTGCATAACAATCTAGTATTGCTTTGTGGTTTTCTAATCAATCCATTCCGATAATCACATCCTGAGATCCTTGTGGTAGGATGTTCAGATTTGTTCTTATGTTTTGATCATTCAAACTGAACTCATAATTAGAAAAGGTCAACCACTTTCCTTTTAGTTCCTGTTGCTAGTTGTACCAATGATGATTTTGAGTTTCTCATTTTCTTAAGTTTATTTCACTCTAACACACTAGGAGTGATATAACTTAATGTAGCTACAAGATCAAAAACAAAAATTTAAGTGTTATTGCTCTTACCTTCAATTTTCACCACAGAGGACTGGTGGTCAACTTGTCAACCATATACAACTACATTGATTCGAAGCAAGCTTTTTGACCACATTCCCCATCATCGAGGCTTCCTGCAATTATGAAAAACAATTTTGTTTTGATGAATTTAAACGTGGACAGTTCCTCCTCAGATAAGGTTATCCACATTCCTATCATTTTAAAGGTTCATGGGGTTGTCTCCAAATTTCTTTTGTTCCCTAATTTTATCGGTTTACCGCCTCTTTGCGTACTTGGATTATTGGAGTGAAAATATTTTTTAGGAAATATTTTTGCTACATTCTGATAAGGAGTTGGTCGGTATTCCTTCTTCCGCTGGTTTATTTGGTCTTGTTTCTTATCCTTCCAAGCTTTGGGAAACTCTGCCTGTTGTTTGTACTAGTTGTAGCACATTCGTGTTTTCTTGAATACTTCACTCAAGGGCTTGGGGTTTTCAAATTCAATTCTTTCCTTGTAAGACTATGGTAAATAGCTTAGGAACCACAATGTTTTTACCTTGTCCTCCTGGATATAAGGTACAAATCTTAGTGATTCCAGGAATTTGTTTATAAGATCTTCCATCGTCATCTGACCAAGTTGTAACTCATAAAATTCTTCTGTTTTTCCTTCGATAGTATCTTTTAGATATGTATTGTCTCTTAAAGTTAAACCATTCCATCTGTTTCTCTTTTAAGCCCTTAGCCAATTTCATATATGGCCACGAAATGATGACTTTTCTTGTCCGTTTTTTTTTGTTTTATCTTTAGCTAAAGGTGTACCTTTAGATGAGATATCCCCTCTTTCTACTTCAGTACCAAAACTTTTGGAGGCCCTTTTACTGACCTCCTCTCCCTGGTTATCATCCTTTGGGGATTTCTTTGTCACTACACTTCGCAACAAGACTTCATTTATTTCCTTCTGTTCTTGATGTGCCTTCTTCAGTTTCTCATTGTCTTCTTTGAGGTCCTGTAGCTCAACAATGAGATTCCTCATTCTTTCCAGAACTTCAGTAGGTGGAATTGCACCACTATTTTGTCTCGGATCTTCAGGAGATCTTTGTTCAAGATTCCCATCCAGTCCGATTTCTACATCATCCTATGCTGCTATGATTAATACAAACAGAAAATAATTTTTTTTTCATAACAGTAAAGGTTTGTTAGTTTTATATAGACAGAGATGTGATAACCAATTAATTTGGCCCTCCTCAAGGTCTAACTGTTATAACCTTTTCTCTGATACCATATGTAATGTACCCCAAATTTCCCAAAATAAAAAAAAAAATTGATAACTACATTAATACTTCTTTACTCCGCTATACGTAATCGTATAAAACTGTAATCGTTGCTATCAGAACACGAAGCCTACTTAATCGTAGTTACAAGTGACTAATTACAAGGTAGCTAACCTCCTCTTGAATTTTATGCTTATTAAACTAATCTGATACCTGTCATTTCAATATGTCCTAACATATTAGAGTTTAAACTGCTCGGGGAAGGAGTGAAATCCAATTGTTTCTACAAGTCCATAGTAATTCTATCCTAACAGAGTTCTTTATTTGTAAAGGAAAGGTACTTGTTAAAACCTTATCTTTTAACAAGCCTTAAAACCTCCCACTAAATCCAACATGTTGATACCTTTAAATCCTAACTAGTCCCATGCCATAAGTTCCCTGAACCAAACTCTTATCACCCATGTAACGAGTTCAATTGTAGTTGGGTCTATATAATACTTACCTTATGTCTATGCAGAAGTATATAAACACTAATTTATTTATACCATACTAGGCAACAAAATTTTCCTTGCACTTATAATATATGAGTCATCAAATATCTATCTGAAATAAATAACGATATACCCACATACCAGGTTATATATTTATCTACTTATACCACTTTTCCCTTATTGTATGCGCATTCAAAATCATATTAATACATTGTTCAAGAGTTTGTCGGGTTCTCTATAATTTAATTAGTGGTTATACGACTCAATACATCTTAGATGTAACCGAAAGGGTTGTGCTTGTGTAATATACCAGATATAAAAAGTATGCAGAACATAAATAAAATGATAGAAATGGCAGAATAACAGTAATATAACCAACATAATCTCCATAATAACACAAAAATGATATAAGAACAACAACAGAAATAGCACTTTGATTCAAAAAAGCAATGTTCACGGGCCTCTTCGAGGGGGAAACCTCCAGTCGAGAAACGCTCTGTTACAATAATCTCCAAGCTAGTGTTTTCATGCCCTCGACCCTTATTTATACTAAATATGTCTATCAAGAGAAGCATCTAGAAGAAGAAGATTCTATTAGGTCTTCTTACATCCGCCTTATTCTAT
>CBVK0100286540.1:0-22549 GCA_900067695.1 Picea abies
GTTGAGTGATCTTGCTTCCTTTCCTACTCGTTAAACGGTTTGAAATGGCATCTTTCGAGTGATAATTTATCTCTTTTTTGACGCAGGCGAGAACACTCGCGACCCACACCTTCGCGTTGTCGCGCTCTCCTGCTCTCAGGATCGTTCAGAATCCCTTCTTCAAGCCGAATTAGCTCTTTAGATCCCTTGTTGGAATCTTCTGCTAAAAACCCAAAATTCACAGGTCCTTTCGCTAACCCTATCACGGCCTCTGCACCTAACCGTGGTTATCCCCGACTCCCTATCAGGGTTCAGGATTTCCCGCTTCCTGTTGTCGAGAGTCACTGCCCTCTCGATTCCCCGATTGTCGATGAGCCCTTTTTCTCCACTTGCTGGCCCTCCTGGCTTAGCTCCTGACACATATGACCATGCCTCCATAACTGTGGCCTTACCCCCTTCTAAGGTTACTCCTATCGGGGTTTCAGCGTTCACGATGTTGAGATGCACATGTGCCCAGAACTCCCAATCCTCCAATCCTCAATGTGATTTAGCCCTCCACTAGGCCCTGGCCAATGTGATCTCCATCTCGTGATCACAACCTTATCCCATCGGGGTTTTTGGGTTTGCGATGCCAAATTGTATATTCTTACAGGATTCACGATGCCAATCCTCAAATTCCTCCCGATCACTGACAGCTGGCCTCCACTAAAGCTCTGTCCTCCTCCACTATTGTGCTGACAGTTGTTCCCCACTCGTCAGGGTTTTCAATACCACAATGCACCTATCTTTAGGACTCGCGATCCTCCAAATCCTAATATGCCCCTAGTGCATTAGCCCTCCTAGCTAAACCATGGTCCATACGACCACTACCATATGATCTCGACCATATAGTTTCCCATCAAGTTTTCAGGGTTTGTGATGTCAATGTGCATACGCCCTTTGGACTCCCGATTCTTTGATCCCCGATCCTCAAATGGCTCACAGTCGTTGACCTATCAGCGGTCCTTTCACCCATCATGAAATTTGCCACCTGTTCTCCTCCTTCACTGTGATGACAGCTGGCTCCCACTACGGTGCCTTTCCTCAGCCCTGGTGTGCTGATAGCTGGCCCCCACTGATCGGGGTTTCACAATTCGTGATTCCAAAGTGAATGAACAACTTGTCACCAGAATCTCCGTTATCCCGATTTCTGATTAGCTGATGAACGACCTCCTGTTGGGACTTTTGTCGATGGCACCGATCTCCTGCCATGCATCCTTCTAGATGGACGGTCCCGATTCCTCTGGGATTTTGAGACTTTCGATGTCCTATTTCCCTCGACCTTGAGAAATATGATTCTTCGAGTGCCAATATCCCGATGGTTCCACCCTTGATCGAGTCTTCTCCTCCTATCCACGGGGTTAACTCTCGTGCAACTCCTGCAGATTCGATGGCTGTCAGGGATTCTGAGCAAGATCTAACGGCTCAGATCCATTCTCCTCATGCACTTCTCCTTGAGGCTTAACCTCCACGCACCTTCTCTCGATCCAACGGCTAACGAGATTTCTATATGGGATACGACGGTTGTCGGTCTCCTCCTCCTGTGGGCTCCTCCTGAGCTCCTCCTGGACGTGTAAACCAATGGTCTAGATCTGCTCTCCTAGCAGACTATGATGGCTGACATTTCTCCTCTTGAGCTTCTTATGCACTTTCTTCCTACACCTTGGAAGAATTTCCAAGGTTCCAATGGCCTCAACCTTCGCTGTTCCTCTTTGCGAGCTCTTCGACTTCGAGCCTCGCCGCGCGTATGAAATGCTGCCCTTCCTGAGATTTCCTTTCTCAAGTCCTCGAAGGATTCCTTCGACTCATGTACTCCTTGCAGAGTCTCCTACATTCACACAGCATGCTTTCTCTTCTGAGCTTCCGCAAACACTCAGACCCCTTAGGGGATTTTGGTCTTTCTTCTCCCGCAGATGGAGAATGTTAGATGCCTCCTGGCTCCTTTATTGCCTGTCTGCATGCTTACTCGATGCCCTCCTGGCAGAGTATCTCTTCCACAAAATTCCTAATGGTTCTTTCTTCTTCTCCCGTGCACTCCTTGCACTTGCTCGATGCCCTCCTGGTAGAGCTCTACAGAATCCTCAGTGATTTTGGTCTTCCTCGAAATCACAAAAGATTCCTTCCTCTATTCACTCCTTGCACCTGCTCAATGCCCACTTGGCAGAGCTCTACAGAACTCCTCAGAGATTCTGTCTTCTGAACTCATAGAAGAGTTCCTCCAACTGCACCTCATGCATATTCTCAATGCCCACCTGGCAGATCCCCATAGAATTTACAACAAAATTATGTCTGCAACTGTGTTCCTCACCCACACAGCCTTGCCTCCTGAGGTGTTCAACAACCTCAAAGGTCTTCCTCCTGAGTTTTTGACTTCAGTCCTATTCCACAGCACGTCTTTGTCTGAACCCGCAGTATTCAGAAGTGCAACCTCTATGCACGGCTCTCAGAACCCTCAACATTCTGTCACACTTTCCTGGTGTGAAGCCTCAAAGACCTTCAACCTGAAATCAAACGAACTCCTACAGAAGGCATCAACACACATACATTCACAGCATAAAAGGAACACACACAGACATCCATATAACACAGAAATATGTAGGAAAAACTTCTTCTGATTATATTAACAATGGAAAATGCCTATATTTTACAATGGTGTTCCTGAGCTCTCTCTGGCTCTTCTCTCCTACAACAATGCTAACTAAAAATGAGATCTCAAAATCTCTTTTACCTGAGGGGCTCATCAAGCTCTTCCCTCCAGGTTCACCTACTCTAATAAATTACAATCAATGGCTATCTAGTCCAGTGCCTGGATCTAGATCTCAATCGATCTAGCATTAAAGCCAATCCTATCTATAGCCTGCATAAAAGAATGGCTTCCATGGCTCACCAACCTAAACACATTAAATTACATTCAATTTTCAAATTTAAATGAGGACTGCGCCTCTCTTTTAGCATATGAATGCATGCACGCTGACATGGCTGGCTCGCTAGATGGATGCATGGAGAGATTCTCCTGCATCATTTTTTGGCCTCACAAGACTAACATTATGAAAAAGGACAACACTGGAGTCATCTTTAAGTTCTTTTTAGACTCTCTAAACATGAAAATACTATCGAGCGACTTTGTTCTCTTCACGCTCGTTAAAGTATTTGAAGAAAACATCTGTTGAGTGATATTTTATCTCTTTTTCGGTCTCGTCAGACTACTTTACGAAAAATGAACTGAGAGAGTTCTCTTTTAAGTGTTTTTCCAGACTCTATAATCATGAAAAACCTTCAAGTTTTCTATCTTTGGACTCGCTAAAAAAAACATCGAAAGGCCCATACGGGACCGAACCCTTACTTCTTCCAATTCGTTAAACAAAGGAAGAGGAAATTACCAAAGGTGAGTTTTATCGAGCATGTGTTATCCTCCTCGATCTCGTTAAATTAAAAAGAGGTACTTGTCTATCTAGATTGGGGAAAAAACTGAAAAAAGCAAGCCAAGCAATTTTTTGAGAACATTACCAAATAACTCTTAGAGTTGCCCTTGAACATGACACTTTGTCTTTTGCACACATTATAATCCATTGAACCTCTACACTAAACCAATCCTTTGAGTTTCTTTCACTCCTTTGGGTCACCTGACGTAAGTCACAACATCCACTGCATAATCAAGTTTTGGTCCATGTCATGTTTTTGTTGTTGTGCCTCAGTGTTCAAGGGAAGTATCCACCTCGAGAGGCAGGCATCACAAATATATTGTCTCAATACCCATGTCAGTCCATGTTCATTTGATCTACCAATTCTATCTCTGTGTCCATTTCTTGTCGTTGATGGGGGATACATCAAGGCCCTCCTTCGACGAGCCTATTCCTGTCGACTTCAACACATTATCCAGGAATCAGACTTAGAAACCAGTTAGTACTTTGGGACCTGCATGCCTCAATGGCAGGCCTCCTCATGTCCGAGAGTAGGTTTACATCATTTACCTCTAATCGGATGATTCCACAAATGTTCGACTCCAGCTCATCCATTCACATTCATTAGAATGTACTAGGGTACCTTGGGAATCATTGACATTAATGGTGATCTCCCTCGTGCTAGTCAACAATTTACATCATTGACCGGTAATCAAGTGGTTTCTACCATGTTCAACATCAAGACATCTATTCACATGTCTAGATTCATACTACATCGGGATCGGTATGAAGACCCTGGGTTGAAGCCATCACTCTATGTATTTTGCCCAGGTTGCAAAGGAGTTTCTCTTGAACAATGACACATGTACTGTTACATAGATCCAATTTGTATTGGTCGTGGCTATGTCTTGTCATCTCATAGATCCACTGTGTATCCTTCATGGCTACGATCAGTTCAAGTCATCAGAGTATAGATCCACACTATATCCTCGGTGGCTATACCTTTTTATCAATACAATTATGGATCCGCAGTGTATTTTATGGTGGCCATATCTTGCAAGTTTTGATCACCCAAGCATAGGTATGCCTGCCTTGGGTTTGGACCATGTCATAATATTTTTGGGATGTTTGTGTGCAGCTTCTATCAGGTTCTCCGCATCTATACCCTTGCTTGAAATTATACAAAGCATTTCATTTATCAGTTCTCATCTTCTAACTTCATACTTTGGGGCACAATCTATTACAAATCGAAATTACTCACTTTGATAGTGTCGCAAGTGTCATCATTACAAAGGTCGCAAGTGTTACACTTTGCTCACAAGTGTCGCAAGTGTTAAAGAAATCATACTGTCATGATGCCTATGTTGTAACTATAATGACATGAGAAGGACACTTGAAACACCTCAAACATTTGACTTGGAAGAGGAGAAATGAGTCAACAGGCTTATAAACCTTTTACCATCTGAAAGCACCCCAAAAACTAAGTTTTTGGAGGGGAGTGCTCCCCTATACCTCTTCTAGGAGCACTAGCACTCCCCCTTACACTATCTGGGAGCGTTATAAATCTCCTTTGGCCCTTTTGAGGAAGAGCTGGTGTATTTAGGAGTGTTGGACCCCCCCTAAATCCTTCTAGGGAGTGTTATAGCACCCTGATGGCCCTTTTGAGGGAGCACTGCCTATTTTGGGCAATAGTTAAGTTGTTGAGATGAATGGGGGAAGGATATTTTCATTCTTGGAAGGTAGTTGGATTCGAATCCCTAGTCCAGCCATGATCTTAGAGCATATCCTCAACTGAAGGAGGAAAATCCTCAACTTCCCTAAGGATATCTCAAGTGCTTAAAGCCTCTCCAAGGCTATATAAGCAAGCTTTCTAATGGTGAAAGAGGACTGGAAAAGGAGAATCACACCAAAATTATGATCTTATAAGTGGTGTTGGAACATAAATAATTTGGAAGCAAGAGACCTATGATCTCATAGGGAGAAATTAGTGACACTGTCATCATTTGGATCGTGGATCTTTTGAGCAAGGGGTAGACAAGGAGGATTTGGTGAAACTGTTGCAATCCATCTACGACTGTAAGCAATGTTTTGTCCTTATTAATATAATTTGCTTGGCCTGTTTATTTCTAATTCATCTTCAATATCACATGAATTTGTCTCTTTAGTAGATAGACCTATTTCGAACTAATCTTGATAGAGTAGGAAGTGGTCGTACTTTTTTTTTCAACAGGGCTTATCGAAGAGCAAAAGATTGGAGCTCAACTCGGAGCGTGCAAGGAAAAACACCAGTAAAAGGTACTTCTTTTCTCCTTCCTCCTCGTACATTCGTTTGTGTATATATGAAAGGAAGCCAGTGTCCATGTTAAGCATCTTTTTATCTTAAGAGTTAATATTCTAGCTCTCAAGAGGAGATCTACCTGTCCGCAAGGAGATTTTCCTTCAAGACTGACGGTTCCAATATTTCACTCCAGATCGACGGTTGACGACAGTTAATGACTTTGGGGCTTTGACCTTCAAGTAAACTTACTTGTTTTTGGCTTATTTTGTCCGGAGTGGTAAGCGCTAGAGTTGATCATTTCCTTTCCTTTACTGTGATCTGACAGTTCAAATATTTTCACTCCAGATCAAGGGTTAATAGTAGTTCATTTAATATGATACACCAAGATATTTATGGATTATACTTGACTTCCACTAAACTCGATCACATGGTCAAGAATTCAAATGATGTCCCTCCTTGATCTAACAAATGGGGGAATTTTGTAAATTCATGATTTAGTTCCTCTACCTTATATCCAATGTCCCAAAACTTACATTATCCTTCCTCTTGGATTTGATTAGTGGTTCTAAATGATCTAATAGTTGAGATTACTTCCGAAATTTGAATGGGTGATTAGATTTCCACGATCCTTCACATGATATTATTCTGTGTAGGATATGTGTAAAGTAGCTAGAGAGGTAGTGGTGGGGGACAGAGGGCCCATAGTGATAATAGTGGAGGCCATTCAATGTAAAGTGGACTAGGTCCACTATATTATTAAATAAGGACCACTATGGTAGCTATATATAATAAATGGGTAATTTATTTGGCATTTAACAATACCTGAGACCCTTATCCATGGGACCCTAGTATATGGTTGTACATCAATCATTGAGGGAAATTATTTCATAAGGGGGATGGAATGTAAGGTAGATGGAGAGGTAGTGGGGGGGCCTAGAGGGCCCATAGTAATAATAGTGTAGGCCATTCAATGTAAGGTGGACTAGGTCCACTATATTATTAAATAAGGCCCACTATGGTAGTTAGATATAATAAATGGGTAGTTAGTTATAATAAATGTAAGAGGAATTCTTAGAAGGTTCTACTTCTAGAATATTTCTCCTTTAGAATGTTCTTAGGTGATGGTAGCACTATATAAATGGGTTCAAGCAATGTAATGGGATATGAAGAGAAGTATTGTATTGTGATTTGTATCTCAATAGGAGGATGCCCCCTTGAAGAGGAAAGTGAACATGAGAGGATCCCTTCCATAATAGGATCCATTGTATGGTGTTTCCCTACCCTAACGGTTTGATAGTAATAAAAGATATTTTTCATATTGTTCCTCTATATCTACTGTGGTGCTTTTGTATTCAATTCTTTGGTTCTTAACAAATTATGATGTAGAATATCAGCAAGAGGATGATAATAAAATATAGGAAAATGAACCATATACTGATGAAGAAGACAATTAAGAAACACCCTTGTGAAATTATCCATCAAAAAGAGTTCAAAAGAATCATCTTGAAAGTTAGATTATTGGAGATAAAAATGCAGTAGTGGAAACAAGAAGGAAACTCAGTTTTGACTCATAACAAGCAATTTTATCCCTAATAGAACCTAATTCATTTAAGTAAGCTCTAAAAAGTAAAGATTGATAAAAGCAATGAATTAATAACTAAACCAAATAGAGAAGAACTAGACTTGGGAACTAGTTTCAAGACCTAAGGATAAGAATTTGGTAGGAACCAAGTGGATATTCAAGAAAAAACTAAATGAAAATGAGGAGATTATAAATAAAAAATCATATTAGTTTTCAAAGGATATTCACAAGTGGAAGGTATTTATTTTCAAGATACTTTTTCTCAGATAGTAAGACTTGAGGCCATCAGAATGTTCTTAGAAGTTGCGTGCTTCAACAATTTCAAAATCTACCAAATGGATGTCAAGTCAACATTCCTTAATGGAACACTAGAAGAAAAAGTCTATGTTAATAAACCGGAAGGATTAATGTTAACATAAAATTAGGATTATGTGTGCAAGATAAAGAAGGCCCTTTATGGTCCTAAACAAGCCCCCAGAGCATGGTTCTCAAGGCTTGATCAGTACCTACAAAAACAAGCATATAAGAGAGGGAATACTAACAACAATGTATACCTCACAATAGAGGATCAAAACATGAATGTTGTGGTGGTATATGTAGATTAAATCATATTTGGAAGTAATCTTTCTACACTAACCAGAAATTTTGCAACCAAAATGCAAGAAGAATTTGAAATATCTATGTTGGGAGAACTGTCATGCTTCTTAGGTTTACAAGTAAATCAAACAGAAAATGGGATATCAATTTCCCAAGACAAATATGCCAAGGAAATGATAAATAAATTCCAAATGGAAGAAAATAAACCTATGAGTACTTCGATGGTCACTGGATGTAAACTAATCCTAGAAGATGACTCACCAAAAGTGGACCAAATGATGTACAGATCAATGGTTGGAAGTTTTCTCTATTCAACAGTAACAAGACCTGACATCATGTAGGTTGTTGGACTCATGAGGAGATTTCAATCTATACCTAAATAAAATCACTTAAAATTAGTAAAGATAATATTCATATGTCTTAAAGGCACCTTAAAACTTGGATTGTGGTATCCAAAAGATAAAGACTTCAATCTAATTTCTTACATTCATGTAGATTGGGATGATAGTATATATGACAGGAGAAGCACTAGTGGAGGATCATTTTTCCTAGGAAGATATCTAGTAGAATGGCTAAGTAAGAAACAAATATCAACATCACTATCTACAATAGAGGTAGAATACATTGTTGTTGCATCCTGATGCACACAATTTATTTGGATGATGAAAACATTAGAACATTTATAGATAAGATATGATAATCCCATCACTATTAATTATTATAACACTAGTGCCATAAGTATCTCTAAAAAATCAGTAATGCATTCTAAAAAAAGCACATCCCAATTAAATACCATTTTCTAATAGATCAGGTTACCCAAAAAGTTGTTAAAATAGTGTAAGTGGACACCAAAGAACAAATTGTAGACATATTCACAAAACATTTTCCGAGGAGTAGTTTTGAAAATCTTCAACAAAAATTGGGAGTAATTCACAAGAATCATTAAAACCATAAAAATTGTATCATAAGAAAAGGGGCACATGGTCAGGGGGATCATTTCCACATGGGGAGATAAGAAATATCCTCAATTTCATTGATGTCAAAGGGGGAGGAAATTGATAAGAAACATAAATAAAAAATATTTCAAAAAAAAAAAAATTCCATCAATGCCAAAGGGGGAGAATGTTGGACACAATGGTATGATATTGTCATTTATGTTAATATGGTGTAGAAGAATCTATTATAAACCCAAATCTCAGAAGGAAGGACATTAATAAAAACTCATAAGGGAGAGCACATTGCAGAAAAGTTATCGGGATTGAAATCCCCACTATAGTAAAAATCCAAAATAATCAAGGAAGAATCATGTCCGTTGATATAGTTCTTGGAAAAATCTTGGACTTTCAGATCATGTAGAAGCCATATTGTAAGGTATTTAGAGAGGTAGTGGGGGGGGGAGGCTAGAAAATTTTTGCAAAAAGAGAAAAAAATTATTTCCTTCTTTCACCAAGGAAAGTGATTTGATACCAATTGTTAAATACCAAAGAATTGAATACAAAAACACCACAATAGATATAGAATAACAATATGAAAAATCTCTTTTATTAGTATCAAACCCTTGAGGTAGGGCAAGACCATACAATGGATCCTATTATGGAAGGGATCCTCTCCTATTCACTTGTCTCTTCGAGGTGGCATACTCCTATTGATCTTCAAATCCAAATACAATACTTCTCTTCATATCCCATTACATTGCTTGAACCCCTTTATATAGTGTTGCCATCAACTAAGAACATTCTAGAGGAGGAATCTTGTAGAAGTAGAACCTTCTAAGAAGTTCTCTTACATTTATTATATATCTAACTATCATAGTGGGCCTTATTTAATAATATAATGGACCTAGTCCACCTTACATTGAATGGCCTCCACTATTATCACTATTGGCCCTCTGGGCCCCCCCACTACCTCTCTAGATACCTAGCATAAACTTCTTGTTGAGATTTTACATCATCATCTCTTGGCCCTTGACCAAGTTTTGGGAGATCCTTGGTCAAGTTTGACTTATTTTGGGACTTCGATAGCCTGTCGAAGGATGAGCGCAAGGTGAAGCAGAGATCACGGGATCACGCCCCCTTTTTGGGTCCTTTTTGGGGTTTGAGATTATGTAATGGGTATGGTATGTCAGCCCATGGGTTTACCCATGTTTAGGCCTATTTTTTAAAGTATAAATAGATGTCTAAGCAATGTAAGGAGGGGAATCTATGTGATGTTAGACCAATGTGCTAAGTGCTAGTGATCGATCTATGTGATCAAAGGATTGTAAGTGCTCTATCCATACTATGTGAAGCTTGCAGATCTGAGTGAAAGTGACTATAGAAGGCTTAGTCTTGTAACCTAGCTCGGGGAAGGAGGATCTTGCGAGGTGCACATAGATCTCCTGTCCTATGCAGAGTAGGGTTTTTGAGGCTCTATGCATGTAACTGATTAACTGAAGATAATAGAAGAGAATAAGAGTTGGTGGATGTAGCCCTCGGGGGGTGAACCACATATATGTTGTGTTTCTCTGCTTTGTGCAATGTGTTGATGTGCTTATATGTTAATTTGATTAGTTCTTTAATATATATGAACGATCTATCGATGCTTAGTGCTTAATAACATGGATGGATGTTAGATCTGACTGATATACATATGCTTAGTACTGAATCTGTTAAGACCTGATCTATTTCATCAAGCTAAGTGTTGTTAGATGCTATATCTGGTTGGATACTGTTAGGGTCCTAACCCGTACATAGGTAGAACAATATATTTGGATGTAATAATGGTTAATATTAATAAGGCCTTTCAATAAAATAGAATAAGGCATATGTAAGAAGACCTAATAGAAACTTTTGCTTCTAGAAGGATCTTCCTTTAGATGCTTCTTTTTAGTATAAATAGGAGTCGAGGGTATGAGAACCCTAGATTGGATATTATTGTAATAGATCTCTGCTCAATTGGAGGTTTCCCCCTTTAAAAGGCCCGTGAACATTGCTTTCAGATTCAAAATGCTATTTCTGTTGTTATTTTTATATCATTTTAGTGTTAATGTGATGAATGTTCTGGTTATATTGTTGTTATTCTTCCATTACTATCATTTTATTTCTGTTATGCATACATTTTTTATATGGTATATTACAAGTGGTATCAGAGTACTTTCCTCGACAGAAAGTGTGGGTTAAATTTTTTTTTCATGGTAGAGATGTATTCTGGCGTCTTTAAGATATAAATATCTATCATTATGCACATAAAACCACGATTGAGGGATTCATACATGCAAGAAATACAAGTGGTACTTAAGCACACATTTGTTGGCTACCCTTGTAACCCATGTTTGTACCCTTTCGGGTGGTAGTGCATCAGACAACACCTGCATACAGATCAGCCTAGATTACTTGAAGCCCTCTTCAAATAAACTGATCGACTGCCTGACTGCTATAGTGTCACTAAGAACAACACTCAGGAAGATACTCTCCAATACCTGGGTAGTCAGGTAGTATAGATAATGGTATGGTCTATCCTCCTTAGTTAGTGCCCTGAGATATTGGGCCAAGTACTATTGTTGGACCCCCCACGTATATCATAGATCTATAGCACAAGGAAAACCCTTTTCTGTAGAACCCTTGAATACCTAACCCTTGGGGGACAAAAACATAAACAAATTAAAACGAACAAGATCTATTGCCACGCAATTGTGTTTGGGTTGCCAAGTAAATACAAATTTATTTCTGGTTAAGTCTGGAAATTTCTTCACCATTATTTCAAACCTATTCTATTGGATTCATCTCTTCGCATTTATCACATTCATCATTATCATTTTTTCGGAAAAAAAAACTTACCCCGTCTGTCCTTTTTCAGTTCCCCCATCCTCATGGCCCATACTCATAGCTAATACTTGGAATCTCACTTCAACACCTTGCAATCTGGTCTCAGTGAGACCCAACAAGAAGTGAAACAACTCAATGCCAATGTTGTCGCCATCAATACAACCATGCAATCCTCAATGGGCGAAATCAAACAAAATCTCACTACCCAACTTGAATCAGTATTTTTGGCACTCTACACCAAACTGCATATCCCTACAAATAACCCTTCCTCTTCCTCACCCCCACATACTAAAGGTGACCATTCCTCTCATTCCCATACCTTGCAGAACCATCACTTTCAACATTACCTACTCCTTCCATGGGCGGATGTGACCAAATTTGACAACTTGGACTCCACTGGTTGGGTAACCCAAATGGAACATTACTTCTCTTTCTACAACATTACAGATGACTTGGCCAAACTTCGGTATGGTATTCTCCATATAGATCAAGAATGTTGGCAATGGTGGCAATGGAGAAAAAATTCACGTCACGGGTATATTGCTTGGACACAATCTGTGGCAGAGATTTATGAATGCTTTGACACTGACACCAACCATTTGGGACATTTTACAAAGCTGAAACAATTAGGAATAGTGGAATACTTTATAGCTGCCTTTGAGCACATGGATTTTAGAACAAAGGGCATGTATGATTCCTTTTTCCTAGAGTGTTTTATCAGCGGCCTCAAGGATAAAATCCAGGCCCATGTCCTCATGGCTCAGCCTGAGAGTTGGGTGGAAGCTACCAAAAGAGATAAAGAAGCACAACAGGTTGTATCTTCTCAAAACAGTAAACCCTCCTTCATCCCTCACCCTAAACTAGTAAATCCCATTGCTCCCTCTACTCCACTAAAGATCTAAAAATTGAACCAGGCTAAAATGGTTGAACGTCAACTCAAAGGCATTTGTTATAACTGTGATGACAAATATTTCCCGGTCCACAAGTGTAAAGAACAAAATATTTTTATGGCCATCTCCAAGGAGATTTTAGAAGAAGATGAAGAAACTCCCTCTATGTCTGAATCCCCTGAATCCACTGACATAACCCCTCCTTCAGCCCCTCCTGAAGTAGAACTAGTCCTTTCCCTCAATGCTCTCACTGGATTCTCCACTCCCCAAACCCTCAAGCTAATCGGTTACATCAAGTATCGGAAGTTCATCATTCTGGTTGATAGTGGCATCACCCATAATTTTATCCGTCGCCCAAGAATCTCATTGCTACATCCATGCCATCAATAATTTCCAAATCATGATTGCCAATGGTGGTTCCATCAAATGTTGAGGGCATTGTGAAAATGTGTGTCTCCAAATTGGTGACTACCACCTGAAATCCCATATGTTTGCTATCGATATGGGAGGTTGTGACATTGTTCTTTGTGCAGACTGGATAAGGACTTTGGGTCCCATTCTCATGGATTTTAAAGACTTAACCATGCAATCTGACTAGGAGGGCCACTAATATAAGTTCCAAGGCATCACCATCAATTCACCTGAGATCATTAGTTCCCATCACATGGAAAAGCTACTAAAAAAGGATCATTTTGGTTTTATCACCCAACTCCATGCCATACAAGAAACAGAGACACCCTCGATACCCCAAGACCTCCAAGCCATCCTTTCTAAATATCAATTGGTCTTTTCAACTCCCCAAGGCCTCCCTCCTTCCCTTGGTGTTCATGATCATTCCATTCCCCTTGTACCAGAAATCCTTCCTCCCAGTATCCGTCTATATCTTCACCCCTTTTCCAAAAAAAATGAAATTGAGAAAATGGTCGAGGAACTCCTTAATGCATGTGTTATTTGCCCTAGTATGAGCCCCTGTTCATCTCCTATGGTCATGATCCTAAAGAAAGAAGGTTCTTGGCGAATGTGTCTTGACTTCCATGACCTCAAAAAACTTACCATCAAAGACAAATTCCCCATTCCTGTCATTGATGACCTCCTGGATGAAGCGAGTGGCGCCCATTTCTTTACTAAACTAGATCTTCATACGAACTACCACCAGATACCTATGAAAGAGGAAGATATCCCCAACACTGCCTTTAGAACTCATAAAGGCCACTATGAGTTTTTGGTCATGCCCTTTGGCTTATGTAATGCCCCCTCCACCTTCCAAAGCCTCATGAATCATGTCTTTCATCCTTTTCTCTGCCATTTTGTCTTAGTTTTCTTTGATGATATCCTCATCTATAGAAAAACCTAGACAGACCATCTTTCTCATGTGGATCGAGTTCTCCATCTACTCTCTCGGCATCAACTTTTCTTGAAACAGTCTAAATGTGCTTTTGGTGCCTCAGAAGTAGAATACTTGGGTCATCTAGTTGGAAAAGATGGCATCAGGGTGGATCCTAAAAAGATTGAAGCTATGCAAGACTAGCCTCACCTAAATACTCTTAAGAGATTTCATGGATTTCTAGGCTTAATAGGGTATTATCACAAGTTTGTTAAGAACTATGGGAAGATTGCAACACCTCTCACTGCTCTCCTAAAAAATAACTCTTTCACTTGGACTCCAACTGCTTCTCAATCTTTTCAAACCTTGAATATGGCCATGTGCACCACCCCAGTCCTCTCCATTCCCAAATTCACAAATACCTTTGTGTTAGAATGTGATGCCTTAGGGAAAGAAATTGGTGTTGTACTTATGCAAGAGGGTCAACCTTTGGCCTTTACCAGCAAGAAACTATCTGAAAGAAATCTAGGAAAATCCATCAATGAAAAGGAAATGTTGGCTATTATGCCTGTCATGGATCTGTGGCATCCTTATCTATTGGGGCAACGGTTCCAAATTAAGACAGACCATCAAAGCCTCATGTATTTTCTGGAACAACGCATTTCCTCCCCAGAATAACAAAAATGGGTCACTAAACTATTTGGATATGATTATGAGATCATTTATAAGAAAGGAAAAGAAAATGTGGTTGCAGATGCACTTTCCTGAAAATATGAAGACGAAGGATCCCTTTTTTCTCTTTCATTCATTGTACCATATTGGCTCCAAGCCATTCGCCAAGAATGGCTATAAGATCCCAAAATTTCATAGTTGATCCAGCAATTGCAATCCAATGCTCCAGCTTCCCTAGGGTACTCTTGGCTCCATGAAGATATTCAATACAAAGGCCATTTGTATTTAAGTAAACAATCAAAGCTTAAATCCATGGTACTTTTTGAGCTTCATGCTATAGCCACAGCAGGGCACTCTGGGTTCACCAAAACCTATGACAGGGTCAAACATTCCTTTTTCTGGGATGGCATGAAACAAGACATTCATAATTTTGTAGCTGAGTGTGGCATGTGTCAATGAAACAAGGGAGAAACAATCAAATCTCTGAGCACACTACAACCGCTCTCAATTCCACCTGCTATTTGGAAGGATATATCTATAGTTTTTATTACCGGCTACACAAATCGAGAAATAAATTCATCATCATGGTGGTTGTTGATCACCTTTCCAAGTATGCTCATTTCTTCTCCCTTCAACACCCATTTACAACATCCATGATGGCTCATATCTTCATGTATTAGGTATTCAAGCTTCATGGCGTGCCACACTCTATTATTTCTGATCACGACCCAACTTTCACAAGCAATTTTTGGCAAGAATTGTTCAATATACAAGGCACATAATTGCATCTCAACACAACTTATCATCCCTATATTGATGGCCAAATGAAAGTTATCAACAAGTGTTTGGAAACATATTTGAGGTTTTTTTCCATGGAAAAGAAAAATCAGTGGGCTCAATGGTTACCCATAGTTGAATGGTGGTACAATACTTCATACCATCCAACTACACACATGACTCCTTTTGAAGCGGTATATGGACAAAATCCACCTTCAGTTCTCTCATACTTATTGGGTGCCTCAAAGGTCCAGGTGGTTGACCTAACACTTACAGCTCAAGAGGCTATTCTCCATACCCTCAAAGAGAATTTGGTCATGGCACAAAATCACATGAATCAACAAGCAGAACAAGGTCGCTCTGAACGTCAATTTGTAGAAGGGGATCAGGTGTTTCTTCAACTGCAACCTTACAAGAAAACTTCCCTCAAGGATGAGCATTGTCAGAAGATAGTGCCCAAATTTTATGGTCCTTATACTGTGCTCAAGTGTGTGGGAAAAGTGTCCTATTAGTTAGCTTTTCCTAGCCATTCGAAGCTACATCGTATTTTTCATGTTTCATGCTTAAAGAAGGTGATTGGAGCATAATGCCAAATTCAAACCAACCTTTCAGAGTTAGCTAAAGAAGGATACATTTGGCTAAAACCAGAAGTAGTTTTGGACCAGTGTGAGCATTGCCAACATAAGAGAACCATCAAGGAAGTGCTAGTTTAGTGGGAAAATACAACTCTAGCAGACACCACTTGGGAACCAACTACCATTCTACAGCAATTTCCTCATCTCAAGCCTTGAGGACAAGGTTGTTTTTAAGGGGGCGAACATGTTAGGGTCCTAACCCAAACATAGGTAGAACAATATATTCAGATGTAATAAAGGTCAATATTAAAGAGGCCTTTCAATAAAATAGAATAAGTCGGATGTAAGAAGACCTAATAGAAGCTTCCTCTTCTAAAACGATCTTCCTCTAGATGCTTCTTTTTAGTATAAATAGGAGTCGAGGGTATGAGAACCCTAGCTTGGATATTATTTTAATAGAGATCTTCTCAACTAGAGGTTGTCCCCCCAAAGAGGCCCGTGAACATTGCTTTTAGATTCAAAGTGTTATTTTTGTTGTTATTCTTATATCATTTCAGTGTTATTGTGGTGAATTTTCTGGTTATATTGTTGTTATTCTACCATTACTAGCATTTTATTTATGTTCTGCATACATATTATATCTGGTATATCATAGATACTGCGATGCTCTGTAATTAGGGTTTGTCTGCATTGTTACCAAGAATTGAATGTTGATGAATGTTTACTGCTAAGTTCTCTATTAAATGTTAGAATCACATATCTATGTCCCATCTAAGGTTGTAGACATTTGAGTCCTACAACCACCCCTGCCTCTACCTTGGGTGAGACCTCATCTACTTTGCAGGTGTTGTTGAAAGGGCTGATAGTTAAGGTTTTGTTGGTGTGTTGTTGTAGCATTCAACCCTAGGCCTTCCCCTGTGACAACAAATGGTTTCATTGCCAGGACTAAAACTTTGATTGCTGGGAACTGAGAAAGAAGAAGCTTTGTGCAAAGATCCGACCTGAAATTGTGAAATCTATGTGCGTAGATTTGTCTCTCTAGTATGAATTACTCTACTTAGTTTGTGAAGATCTATGCTAAAGAAAAGAAGTATTATCTAAAAAAAAGAGGTAATATATGAATGCTTTGTGCTCTGATAAAGGTAAGAATAGTGAAAAGTTTTAAGATCTGGAAGCTTTTTGTTCTGTAGAAGTAATATTAGTGGAAAATTTTTGTTTCTAAAGTATGGATCTAGGTATTTTTGAAAATATTTATCCTAGATTGAAAACTAGGGCATTGATAGATGAAAGAAGATTTGATATAAGTAGATATGATAAGAATAGTGAAAAATATGTTATACCTATGTATAGAAAGAATGTTTGGACTAACGAATGGACGTAGGATCCTAGGAAGATTTTTTTGCAGGTTAACCACTATGATCCTAGTGCACAATACAGGAAAGGTTGGGGATCATTTAAGAGAGAGAGAGAGAGAGAGGATTAACCCTTTATTACAGTTGCAGAAGATTGTGACATCTGGCTAAGGAATGCCCTGGTAGAAAACCTAGTTGCCTCTGTTGCAAATCTATGGACCATGAAGTTTTAGATTTCCCTAGAATGATTGCTCAACTTGAAAGGATGAATATTAGACAAGGAGACCACGAGAAAATTCAAGCAACTGAGATTATGGAAGAATGCCATAAAGAATCAGAGAAAGTATTGCTACAGATGAAAGAAAACCTGAATGATCACTGACATATCATCTTATTAGAGGTCTTCAAAGAAAAAGAATGTATTGAAGTAAGAATAAGAGACTTTGACATTGACTATGTTCTGGATGAGGAAACATAGGCGAATATCATGACAAAAAGAACATGGGAAGCTATAGGAAGGCCTGCTATGATTCCTTCATTATGAGGAATAGGACTATTCAGAGGAAAGTTGATAAACCTATGCGGAAAGATTACCCATATATCTATGAATGCCAAGGGAAATTTGACAGAGGAAGAATATAAAGTTGTTAAATTTATTGAGGACAATGATCCATTTACTATGTTTCTTGGAAAACCTTGGATTGAAAGAGATCAGGCCAGAAGGGAAGAAAAATAATTCTCAGAAGAAAAGAAGCAAGAGATAAAATATTTCATGACTAGGAAGATCGCACACTTGATTGAAGAACATGAGAACCAAGAGAAGATATTTAAAACCAAAGACTGGAATGTCAAAGAAGGAAGAACACTAGAAGACCCACAGAAGATTGCAGTACCTATTCCAGATACATATGAAGTATTACCCATGATTTTCTAGGAGAGTATCTCAACAACGTGAAGTTACTATGCCAAAAGAATATAAGAATCAAAATGGAAAAAGGAATTTAAAAAATTGGAGCTTCATCAAAATACCAAAACAAAGTCACATGGAAGTTCACCATGGTGAAGCAATATAGCCATCAGAGATAGTATAATCGTTCGACTAACACCCAGAATGGGAAGAAAAGAATTAATGGTTAGAAATATTGCCACTGGACCATTGGGACTGTGTTGTAATAGACATAACCAAGTTAATGAAGGCTTCCTACCCATTGCAAGAGATCCATTGCCAAGTATCTATTTATCCCATCATGCCATGCACCGAGAACCCTTTTTGCTAATGGTGAATTTGAGCCCATAGATCAACTGATTTTCACATAGTGATCATCGTTTGTTTTCCATCTATCCAACTACATTGAGATATTACTCTTTGAACCCAAGACTTTCAAACCCAAGCATGTATGTCCAATGAGTTTAGCACAACATAGAAAATTGTCGAGGAATTTCTCATCGACCTCATGACTGAAAGAGCAATGTCGATGTCTGCATGTATACAACCATCATTGATAAGAGGAATACAAGACTCTCCATCGACTGCTCCTGGAGCCATATCATCTTGATCGTCAGTAGAAAAGGGAACCAAACACAGAGATGACCTAGCCAATGTGAAGTTGATCCCATCTATATTACCTGACTATATCCCACATCTAGGCAGCGCAGTAAGTCGTGATAGTGTACCCAAAAATTTCGAGTACACCATGGTCATTGCATACCTCCCGAGGGGGATATGCACAATTCGAGCGTAGCAGAACAAGATCACAGCGTTGAAGTTCAATGACTTCAACCTCAGATATTCCAAGAACCACAACATGCTCACACCTTACAAATACCTAACCAGGACAAAGGGAAAGAACTCAAATATCATTCCTCATCCATGGATGATGAACCTCACGTAGTCCACCTTGTTAAATGTCATGAAAATACCACACTTCGGAAGACACCAAGAATTCAATGCCTATGACAAGTTGCTATTGTCGTGTTACCATGGAGGCTATTTATGGCTATACCATCATATTATAGTCGATACAACATTGATCCATAGGATCATAGGGTTGAGAATGAAAGGACCTAACCTGTAGGAGTTCT
This sequence comes from Picea abies, assembly GCA_900067695.1. Taxonomy (NCBI): domain Eukaryota; kingdom Viridiplantae; phylum Streptophyta; class Pinopsida; order Pinales; family Pinaceae; genus Picea; species Picea abies. Next base: position 19,352 of record CBVK0100286540.1, read on the forward strand.
ACCGAGGAAAGGCCATAGATCGTGCACTAGGACAGAATATTAAGGACACATAAGACGATGTCGAGAAGGGGACGTGAGGCTACAAGGTAGCCTCCATCCAAAATGGCATAGTGCACCTAGCATTTTAGTTAATAGATGGAAATATGGTACGCAAGAACCGACCCACATAGGTCACAGGCTTTTTTGTCGACATCATGGGGAAGTGTGTAAAAGTCTTATAGATGAACTGGATGAAGTACGTGGTAAATTGACTTGAACTAGACTACCGCGAAGCCCAAGATCAGGGCTATAAGTTCCATTTCAACTGGCTCCCAATCCTTATCACCTTTGTGTTCGAAACTTGAGAGGGGAGGGGGGGGTGTGAATAAGTTTTTACCATTCTTAAACAATTATTCTTATTTTAAACTCTTTACAGAGCACTCAATGACAATCACAATAATGTAGAGAAGTAATCAATAGAACATTCAACATCATTCACACATATGAGATACACAGATACAAATATTTCCTGAGGAAACCCATAAAGGGTAAAAACCTATTCTTCTTTATATGATAAGTAATCTTTACATTATGTACATTATCATACTTATGAGCACCAACTCATTGTGAGGCTGCAACTTGTTGAGAGCACCAACTCATTGTGAGGCTGCAACTTGTTGAGAGCACCAACTCTCTATTTTCTCTAGAACCTACTATAAGGAAGCACCAACTCTTGGTTTCTCTAGCACCCACTAGAAGAAAGCACCAACTCCCTGGTTTCTCTAGCACCCACTAGAAGGAAGCACCAACTCCCTGGTTTCTCTAGCACCCACTAGAAGGAAGCAACAACTCCTTAAGTGTTCTAGCACCAACTGGATGGAAGCAACAACTTCCAGTCACACAGGAACCAACCTGTATAACAGAGAACAATAGTTCTCCCTTGCACCACCCTGCCACCTTGGTTTCTCTGGCTGCAACCAGATGGAAGCTACAACTCCCTGTGTTCAAGCACCCACTTGAACCTCTGAGGACAATAGTCCTCCCTAGCACCTCCCTACCACCCTGAAATATAAAGTTTGCTATATATATAAATTTATCACAGTGATACAATATTTATCAATGGCTTACTGGTCTCATCATTGTTCTACTACACTACTTTGCTCTACCTGCATCAGTGTCTTCCTACACACCTTCCTTATGCTTTATGTTCTTCTTCCTTTTATGCTCTGTGCACCATGTCCCTTCTATGCACCATTCCTCTTCTATGTATTTTAGCTATTGCACACTTCCTCCTTATACACATCTGAATCACTCTCAACAATAACACCATCTCTTCTTTGTTCTGCATTCTTATAGTCTTGTTGGTAGCCAATTCAATTTTTTCTATTTCCCTATAAGCTCCCTACACCTATGTCTTCTGAACTTGAAATTGTCGTCACATTTTTGCAAATAGACGATATTTTCATTTCTTGCGACACTTGCAAATTGGTCTCAATTTAGTTTTCACGACTGTAAGCGTGAAAACTCCTCCGTTGTTATTTGAACTGTCATGATATTTTCATTGATATTTTGAATGGCACTTACATTTGGTTTATCATTATGTGGCTAAAAGGATTTTCGAACTATGCCTATTTACCTATTCTTACTTTGACTATGCAATTTGATTTTATTAAACTTATGAGGCATTGAGCATGTGGGTTTATACTTGATTCTATGAATTTCATAAAGGTCATGAATTATTTTGTTTTTATATATATAATGTCATCCTTATGTTAAAATTTTTATAGCTCTTGTCTTGTCAATTTTATGAAATCGATTGTCACAATGTTTTATAAACTTTTGATTACACATTTGTGCAATAAGCGCGTGGTTAACATTTGGGTTTGATTTCACATTTGAATATTCATGGTTTGAAATATTATAATGGTGCATTGGTATATCATACACCGTTTGATTCTTTGGATTGAACGAATGATATGTTTTTGAACTATGTTATGATTGATTGAACAGAGGATTAATTGGTGGTTGTACTTTGCCATTACTATTATGCATGGCGGTGAATAATTCCACCACCCTCGCATGCGCACATTAATGCTTACCCTTTGATCGTTCATTGTGGTTATACCAAATGACTCTGCTCCTGTGTGTTGATGATTTCGAACCAAACCCTTACCATGTGCTCGCACCATGGCTCCAGTCGTGAGGGCTGAACCGAATGGCATCTAGGCTCTATTGATGTTCGACAGTGCCCGCAGTAACCTTGAAGACAATGGGTGGCTCTCGTTCATACAGAAATTTGATGGTTTTAACCTCTGCATTGCTAGGAAATTCGCCATGACCTTTGATGGTTGTCGAGCCAAGGTCGGCGATGTTCAATTGCAAATTGACGAGCATTTTATCAGTCTTGCCACGGGTTTGCGTGCCACTACACAACGATGGTCCAAGAATTGCAAAGTGGAAGAGGTCCCTTGGACTCTACTCTTCCAGTCGCATAAGGTTGGCTCCTGTGATAAGGGTTTCCCCGTGACCATGCTGAAACAACATTAGCATGAGTTGTTGATGATTATCAAACATTTTATCACCTCCAAAGCTCGGTACGGGTTTGTTTTCTTACACCACCTTCGTTTTCTTATGGTTTTTATGCGTTATCAGCTCAATATTCCCTATTATCTGCTTAGAAGCCTGTTTAAAATGTCTAAGAAATATAAAAGCAACCAGGCTGATAGTTGCCTTTTTCACTATGGGCTGGTTAAAATGATTATTGTTTGTCATTTGGTGTTACAGGGAGACTGTTGGAACAATTTCCTCGCTCACAATGATTTTGTGGATTCAAACCCTCCACAGGTTGACAAACCTCTGGTGAGCGAAGACAAGACTGTACCCCCGGTACCCTACAACATCCTGTTACCTAAACCCTTACCCGACTCACCTATCAACCTACCCCATGTTGGGTATGTGTTATATTCTTTGCATGAGTAAGAGGGGGGGCTACTAGGCCCCCCCTCGGGGGGTACAGAGGGGCGGAGCCCCCCGCACGGGGGTTCGGGGGCAGCGCCCCTGAGAAAAAAATTTTGGGCCGACATATTTTCGCCGGTTTCGGGCCGACATATTGCCGACATATTTTCGCCGGTTTCGGGCCGACATATTATCGTTGGGCCGACATATTTCCGGGACCACATGATATTAGGTGGTTTTCGGCACATGGTTTTTTGCCGATGG
>CBVK0100286541.1:0-22548 GCA_900067695.1 Picea abies
AGGAACAGTTAGAAGCCAGATGACGAGAACATAGGAATCTTCACTAGCATTCCCATACCAAAGTTAAGTAAATCCCTGTATCAACCATTATCACAATTTCGGATGCCTTGACACTGTACTTTAAGCCTTAGTACAGACTCAGGAACAACACCCTAGACCACTGGAAGTTTAGATCCTCACGCCTGAAGATATTCACTGTATCTCCATAGAACTGCTATCGAGTTGTTGCAATAAGTTTACGAGAACGTCTGTTTTCTCTAGACGATGTTTGAATGAACAGTTGGAAGGGATAATATAACCCTTCACAAATGTTGGTCCAATGCGTGTGAATGGGATATCTCCTCGAGCCTTTCGCTCATTAATGACAATATCGATGGATGTTGCATGATGAGATGTTAGCATTAAAGACTAGTAATTGCATACTTAGAAGTGCGAAGGTGGCAGGTACGACGAAGATAAATTAAGGATTGGAGATGTTGTGAACCTGCCAACGCGACGACCCGTGAAGGACATTCCATGTTTTTTGAGATGAAAAATCAGAAGGGATAATATAACCCTCCACAGATCTTGGTTTAATGCATATTAATGAGAGATCTCCTTGAGTGTTTTGATCATTAATGACAATCTTGAAGGTTCCTGCATGACGAGTTGTTAGCTTTAAAGCTTACTAATTGCATATTTAGAAAGAAGTATGAAGGTGGAGGGGACGGGGAAGAGTAATTAAGGAATGGATAATTACCGAAAGTGGTCAATCGGGCTTCAATATAGGGTTGAAAGGTATAACCAGGAGAGGTGAGGGCCTGATGGTCAAATTGTATGTCTCAGAAGTTTTGATTGCAAAACACATAACATGGAAGAGGGTGTGATTAGGTAGTCCAGTGGTTAATTTGTATATCGCGGAAATCCGGGTACTGTTTGCAGGTCACAGAACATTGGAAGTGAAATCGTGAGGTTGCCTATCCGGGAACCCGCAATCAAAAAAGTGGTTAAGTATGGAATAAGGAAAGGGTAGATCAGATTTGTTTTGGCTAATATATTGAAATTTGTAATAGATAACCCATTACCTGGCAAGATCTTTTCTGCATGTTTCTGGGCAAGTTATGTAGTGATAGCCAATGTGTCTGTCTCGTCGAGCCTTTTTCTTATTAATGATGATATTTACAGTTGTTGCATGATGAACTGTTAGCATTAAAACTTGGTCATTGCATATTTGGAAATAAGTGTGAAGGTGGCGGGCACATGAAACAATGACTAGGAATTAGAGATTTCGTGAACCCGCCAACCCGAGGATTTGCAAAAGAGATTCCAAGAAATGGGCAAGTATGGAAAGCGGTCAGATGGGCTTCAAACTAGGGTGAGAAGGGTTCCCCGGGAGACGTGATGCCTTGGCGGTCAAATTATATGTCTTGAAACTTTTGAGTGAAAAATGCGTAACATGGAAGAGGGAATGATATGGGAGTTCGACAATCAATTTGTATATCGCGGAAGTCTGGGAGATCTCGTCGAGCCTTTTGCTCATTAATTGAAATATTTATGGTTCTTGCATGACAACCTGTTAGCATTAAATCTTACTAATTGTATATTCATAAACAAGTACAAAGGTGGCGAGGACGAGGAACACCAATTAAGGAATGGCTAATTATCAAAAGCGGTAGGTTGGGATTCAAAATAAGGTTATAAGGTATAACCAGCAGAGGTGAGGGCCCGAGGGTCAAATTGTATGTCTTGGAAGTGTTGAATGAAAAATGCGTAACACAGAAGAGGGCATGATGGGGCAGTCCAGCAGTCAATTTGTATATCGTGAAACTCCGGGTACTGTTTGCAAGTCATGGAACATTGGAAATGCAATCTTGAGCCCTCTTATCTGGGAACCTGCAATTGAAAAAGTGGCTAAGTATGGGATAGGGAAACGGTAGGCCGAACTCGTTTTCGCTAATATATTGAAATTTTTAGTAGATATCCCATTACCCGCCAATATATTTTCTACATGTTTCTAGACAATTTTTGCAGGGATAGTCAATGTGACTGTCTCCTCGAGCCTTTTGCTTATTAATGATGATCTTTACGGTTGTCGCATGATGAACTATTAACATTAAACCTTAGTTGTTGCATATTTGGAAAGAAGTATGAAGGTGGCGGGCACATGAAATAGTGACTAGGAATTGAAGATTTCATAAACCCGCCAACCCGAGGATCCAAAATAGGGTGACAAGGGTGACAAGGGTTCCCCAGAAGATGTGAGGCCCTGACGGTCAAATTGTATGGCTCAAAATTTTTGAGTACAGAATGGGTAACACGGAAGAGGGGATGATGTGGGAGTCTGACAATCAATTTGTATATCACGGAGGTCCGGGTGCTGTTTGTAGGTCAAAGAACAATGGAAGTGCAATCTAGAGGCTGCTTTCCCAGGAATTTGTGTTCGAAAAAGTGGCTATGTATGGAATGGGGAAGCGGTCAATAATAGGGGGGTCGATTTCGTAGATTGCTGCCTAGGGTGGAATTGTAGATCACAAATATTTTGGGTGCAAGATGTATATCACGGAACACGGGGGAAAAATTGGCTAAGTATGGAAAGGAACGACGCTCGGTCGGAGTGCTGTAAATGGCGGTTTAATGCGTGTTAATGGGAGATGTTCTCGAGGTTTTTGCTTGTTAATGACAATTGTTTCATACCAGTCTATTGAGTGGTCACCAGTAAAAGAATAATTAATGTGCGTTGGAAGGGCATGAAGGTGGTGGGGATGGAAGGAAGCGATAGATTCTTTGAAACTTTTGTGAACTCGGGTAGAGTGAAGCTTGCGAGTTTGAGCAGTACGGGTTGGAATTGTAGATCACAAAAGTTTTGGGTGCAACATGTATATAACTAAATGAGCGGCATAAGAGTTTGATAGCGCCAACCCTGGAAACCATGGCCAAAAAATTAACTAAGTATGGAAAGGACCGACGTTCAGTCATACTCATGTTGTGAGGATATAGATGGATATGAGGATCTGTAAGTCCACCAACCTGGGAACCCACGATCATAGAAAGGTGACTAAGTATATAACCATAAAGGGATAATATAGGGGAATAGGAAAAGGTGAAAAAGGGTAAGTATCTCACAGAACAACATCTACTATTCGTTTAGTAATGCCAATATTTTCAAACCTCTGTTGTGAATTGTCACTATTAAAAGCATAATGAATATGCATTGGGAAGGGTGAGAATGTGGTGGGGATGGAAGAGAGCGAAAAATGGTTTGAAAATTTTGTGAACCAGGGTATAATGAAGCTAGCGAGTTGGAGGAGTCTGGGGCCGAATGTAGATCACCAAAGTTTTGGGTGAAAGATGTATATGACGAAACACGTGGCATAAGAGTTCGATAATGCTAACCTGGGACCTGAAAATCATATAATTGGCTAAGTATTGAAAGGGACAACGGTTGGTCGAGGTCATGATGTGACGATATAGATAAAGATGAGCATATTCCAGTCCGCCAACCCGGGAAGAGGTGATCATAAAAATGCGACTAAGTATAGAATCAGAAATGGACAATAGAGGGGAAGAAGACAAGGGAAAGATAGGTAAGTATAGAAGAGGGAAAAGAAAGGGAGAAACAAACATTTATTCTCAACTATGTAATATACTTGGAGGTTGACAAAGTCAGCTTCAAGTTTAAAGAGAATTTGTTTATATTTATTCCAATAGTATTCATGTTAATATATCTTAATAGATTATTTGTGGTCCAAATGTAAACCATCTTCCAATTTGTATGGTGTTTTTCGGCTCGCAAATTTCGCTCAAACCCATAAGCAATAGAAAATGAAATATATGATGTAACATTTTTATATGCAAGGATATTCTCAAATACAAGAAGGTGTAATATATGCACAATATTGAACAGGAACATGACATCAACACCCGAGTTGCCATGTTGAAATAGAGTCATTCATTGACTCTATTTATGGGGCCCCGAAGAATGAAAGCAGGAAGGGCCTACCTATTTGTTTCTTAAGTATGGGGTGGGCGCCATAGAACTTTGTCCTATCACAAGTTATTCTTCCATGTAAAATGTAGGGAGTGAATAGAGTAGCTTTTATTTAAATCAAAGTGTTGGGCAAGGGAAAAAAATATTGTCATGCATGTTTAACTACGAATCAAAGAGCATCTTAAATTATTGTAGAAAGAGGTTGAATTCATCTATCAATAGTTGTACATGCAAATGAGTCAATCTAAAAAAAATACAAAAAAAAACCAAAAAAAAACCAATATTAAACATTGGAAAACACCATAGAATAACCTCAAATATTTTATATTAAGATAAACTAGGTTAAAAAATATAACTGATATTATTTCCCAAAGTATCGCTCTTGGAATTTGTAAAAAAATATATAGTTCAACACATATTCTCTGAAATTTAAACGTGTTTGCCATAATGACTGGGATTTGGGCTCCCACAGACTATAAAGAAAATATGTACAAGAGTCAAGCTTGTAGAAAGAAGAAAGTCGATGATGGAAGACAGTAAGACCTGGAAAAAAGAAAGACAAAATTGTCAGTCCTGGGTTAAAACTTTCTATTTAAAGAGGTAGACTAATTGGATGAAGACATTGAAAAAGATAGAAGAATGTGATCGGTATGAACTTACTATGATGGTTTCCCATGCCTTGTCATTTGCTTGTTGATGTCCTTTTATGGTATAGATTTCAACTTGATCATCAAATGTTTTCCTGGTCAAAACAACGAGTTGATTATTAATTTAGGGTCTTAGACTTCATGGGTGCTGCCAGCTAGATCTATTTCAGTTAGCTTCTTGAATAGTTTGTCTCTTCTAGATATGGCCTAGCTACATTAGATTTTTATGAAACATTTCTTACTTTGCTAAGTGTTAATTTCCCTTTGTCATCGAAAACTTGGGTTTTAAAGTGCCTTCCTTGTGATCTTCATTGTAATATTCATGGTCATCCACATATGAGACAACGTAGAGATGAGATTCAAGCCCAATTCAAAGACGAGGGAGTGGTTTTATGTGACGTCATCTTTGGGGGAAAAAACTTTTGTTAGCCAACAAAAGATGAGACAAAAAATTCAAGTATCTTATGATTGGTATTCTCCCTATATTCGATCGTTTGTTTGGTTGAAAGGCATGCCTGAAGATTTGTATGTTGAATTTCTTTGTTTTATTGTTGTAAATTGGAAGGGACATTCAATTCACCTGAAAAAATGCTCCTTTGTTGAAGTATATAGATTCTTCCAACAACATAGATTTGGAAAGTGTATCAAATGATGCAAACCACATTAGAATCTATCTTTTGTCAGAGGAGTGGCACATATCTTGGCTCACAAAATGGTCTGGAATATTGGGAAGTGACGCCAAATATTACTCCATGCTTGAATATACTCAGGAGGAAATTATAAATTTGGATCCTCATGAAGGTGAGAAACAATATGAGTGGTTGAATCAACATTCTAAAATTACAAAACTTTCTATCTCAAAGTTTGTTGACTGAATTTTGGATTTAGTAATAGATTCAACAGACAACCAAATTCTATCTCAAAGTTTGTTGAGTGACCTCTGGATGTAGTAATCGACTCAACATATAATCAAATTTCGATCACTACTGGTACTAATGTCAAGTGTATCAAGTTGTGACCCGAGGCTCCAGGTAGATTTAGCTTTAAACATTGACACTGTCGGTGGCTCTAGGCTCCAAATAGATTCAACTTTGGACATCGATATTGTCGATGGAAATGAGAACAGTTTCATCGACTGCAGGGCGGTAATGTGGTGAACAAGTAGGCTTGTCATTGTCAAAGCACTTAGACTGCAAAGTTTTCAAACCTGCAAAAGATCATCGACTTTAGCGTTGCTTTGTCATGAAAATCACAATGTTGCTGTGATTCCGGAAATATTTGGAGGTCGCGTGTCCTGTGCGATGATGACCTCAACATTAGGTGCATGTCAAACATTTATTATCTGGACATTGCAGTGTTAATGCAATTTCCATAGTCGACGACTGGTTGAATGCATTGCCAAAAACAATATTATTTGTGTAATTAATTTACATCCTTGAAGGAAGTGAATCCCAAACAACGTCTAAAACTTTTCGACCAGTCGTGTGTTAAAAAAATACATTATTTTATATTTAAAAAATAAAAAATTGTATTTTATATGTCTAACATTAGGTTGCACACATAAACATTTTTAAGTTAACTAGAATTAATATATAGTCAAATCATATCCCCGGAAGCGATCAAACTCCCTAGAGCTAGTTTATTTCCATCATGCTGGTTGGGATAGAAGGATCGACCACTAGGAGAAAGAAACAAGCTAGCAATAAAAGCATCTGTGAAAACCCAAGTCGGGGATAGAAGCACTCTACAACCTTGAAGGCACTCTTTGCTTATCGACTTGTGATACTGATTAACAACTCGAGAGATGCTTGCGGCGAGGTCATGGTGATTTGTTTGAGAACTAGACAAGTTAATACTTCAATCATCGAGCAACTTCCGTTTTTTTCAAATATCGGATCTACTGGAACATAAGAAATGCATTCTCCTTATTCAAAGCATGAAAAACAACAGGAAGATTGATATTCGCTGGAAATAGCTGTGGAATGTCTACTACATCAAGGTCTCTTCTAAATAATGAAACAAAATCATTACATGAAGGTGGTAGTAAAAGGTGATCCTCATAAACCAAATCATTACATGAATACGTCAAACTTCTTGCAAAAGGTGGTAGTATAAAGTAATCTTCAAAAAGTGTTGCAAAGTCCATAGTCCATAATTCCTTCCCATTAACTTTTCCTAGTTACTTGTCGATGCAGGCATCATAAAATTTTGAGAGCCTTGTTCCCTGATTATATACCCACCTTCAACCAACAAGAGAATATGCTTGCAAAGAGTGATAAGCTCTTCGACCCAGATGCAATTATTTTCATAGAAATAGTGAAAAAAATGTGCAGTAGTGATATAAAGTTGATTGTATGTCGTGTTTGTTACTACATCCAGAGGTCAGTGAACAAACTTTGAGAAAGAAGCTGACTTTCTGTTAAGTTTGTTACTACACCCATAAGTCACTCAACAAACTTTGACATAGAAAGTTATGTAATTTTAGGATGTTGATTCAACCACTCATACAGTTTCTCACCCTCGTGAGAATCCAAATTTATAATTTCGTTCCGAGTATATTGGCGCATGGAATATATTTGGTGTCACTTAAGAATATTCCAGACCATTTTGTAAGCCACGATATGTGTGACTCCTCTGATGAAAGAAAAATTATGGTGTGGTCTGCAGGATTTGATACACTTGCCAAATCTGTGTTGTTGGAAGAAGCTATATACTTCAACAAAGGAGCATTTTGCAGGTGACTTGAAAGTCCCTTCCAATTTATAATAACAAAACAAAGAAGTTCAACATACAAATCCTCACTCAGGCCTTTCAATGAACCAAAGGATCGAATACATGGAGAATACCAATCATAAGATAGTTGAATTTGTTTTGTCCAAGTTTTTGTTGGCTAACATAATTTTTTTCCCTCAAAGCTGACATCACATAAAACCACTCCCTCGTATTTTAATTGGGCCTGAATGGAATCTCTAAGTTGCCTCACAAGTAGATGACTAGGAACATTACAAGGAAGGCACCTTAATGCCCAAGTTTTCAATGATAGAGGGAAATGAGAATAAGTATTTAAAATGAACGCTGGAGGATGATAATATAATATTTCGTAAATCTTGGTTTAATGTGTTTTAATGGGATATGTCCTCGACCTTTTCTCTTATTAATGCCAATATTGTCGAATATGTGTGTGAGTTGTCACTAATAAAGGCATGATTAATGTGCATTGGGAAGGGTGCGAAGGTGACAGAGATGGACGAGAGGAAAAAATGCTTTGAAAGTTTTGTAATCCTGGAAGCTCAAGAACCAATGAATCTATGACAATAGGAGGTGAAGAATCGACTAAGTATGGAAAGACGTGAAATAATGCCTTAAAAAAACTAAAGTAAACAAATTTTTTTTGAGTTCAAGATCCACAAAAAAAAAAGTTCAGATCCCATAGTATTGACCTCTACCAATTCTATATCAGGGGGCTGGAGTGCATCTGGGGTGCCTGTGAGAAAATCTAAATATTTGATGAATATTTGTTTGTATTGCAACATGTGATAGTAATTGTGTCCTGATAGTATTTAAAATGAGCATTTGGGGATGGTAATATAATCTCCCATAGATCTTGGTTTAATGCATTTTAATCGGAGACATCCTCGAGATTTTTGGTTATTAATGCTAATATTTTCGAACCATTGTGGTGAATTGTCACCAATTAAAAGCGTAATTAATTTGCATTGGGAAGTGTGCAAAGGTGGTGGGGATGGACGAGAGTGATAAATGATTTCAAACTTTTCTGAACCTGGGAGTTCACGAACCCGCGACTCTAAGACAACAAGAGGTTAAGAATCGACTAAGTATGGAAAGGTGGGGTGGTCAGACGGACGAGGCCAGACCCATTGTAGGTAGAGTGAATCTTGCGAGTTTGATGAGTCTGGGGTCAAATTGTAGATCATGAAATTTTTGGGTGCAATATGTATATCACGGAACAGGTGGCATGCGAGTTCGATAGCGCCATGACAACTTGTATTATATTCACAGTATTAAAGAGGGACATGATGTCAACACCTTTTTAGATGACAGTGGGCTAGAACAATATTGCATTCTTACTATGATGATTCCTTAAAAAAACTAAAATAAGCAACAATTTTTTTCCAATTCAAGATCGACACAAAAAAATCATCAGATCCCATAATATTCTCCCATTAATGTGTTTTAATGGGAGATGTCCTCGAGATTTCCTCTTATTAATTCCAATTCTTTTTAACCTGTCTAGTGAGTTTTAAATAGTAAAATCATAATTAATGTGCATTGGGAAGGGGTGAAGGTGGCGGGGATGGAGGGGAGTGAAAAATTCTTTCAAACTTTTGTGACCCAGGGGGTTCGTGAACCTGCGAAACTTTTAAGAATTGAATAAGTATGGAAAGGAGGGGCGGTGAGACAGGGTCATCGTAGGTTGAGTGAGGCTTGTGAATAAATCACCGAAGTTTTGGATGCAATATATATACCTCGAACACGGGGCATGAGAGTTCGATAGCGCTTACCCACGAACCCGCGACCATAAAATTAGCTAGGTATGAAAATGAATGGTGGTCGGTCGGAATCATGATGTGAAGATATAGATGGAGATGATATTTTTCAGTTCTCCACCCCGGGAACCCGCGATCATAGAAACACGACTAAGTATAGAACTAGAAACAGATAATAAGGGGAAGAAGAAAAGGGAAAAACATGTAAGTATAGAAGAGGAAAAAGAAAGGGAGAAAAGAACTTTATCCCTCACACAACAACACTTGGTCTAATAATTATGAAGCCATACAAACACATTAACTATGGGAAAAAAAATCTCAGCTATGAAATATAGTTGGAGCTCGACAAACTCTAGTTCATGTCCAAAGAGATGTTGTTTATATTTATTTGAACATTTTTTCATATTATTATATTTTAATAGTATTTTTGGTGGCCCAAATGAAAAACCATGTTCCAATTTGCGTTTCTCAAGTGGAGATGTGTTTGTGAAGACACATTTCCTTGAACCACAATGTAGGGAAGGGAAATTGCAACATGGATTGTTTTTTGAGCAGACATTTGTTGAAGATCAAGCAATGTATTTCCAAGTGCACATACCATTTGCATAGTATCAATATGATTTTTTTCATGTTCTTTATGTATTCTTCTAAATGCACTTGCCATAGATTTTTCAACCTTTGTCATGTACTAGGTACAATATGATGTTGTGGCATATGCATTGAGGACATACTGTGTGTCTGTATTTGCATTCCACATAATTGGCTGGTCCTTAGAGAAATTGTTGTTCCATATATGCAAAAGTTTTCATTTAAGGAAAACTGTTGGTTGTTTAAGTGTAGATTGTATGCCTTGGATGTACTCATCTTCTGTTAGATTTAGCTCTGCCAAGAAGTCTTGGAAGCTCATTAAGTCATGAAAGTCTCATTGTTCTAGAAAATGAGAACAAATATTTAGATTTCTTAATGAGAACATTTTCCTCCAAACTAACTGGCTCTAAGATTCTTGTTTCTCTCATTGGCGACCTAAGGAAGTTGTATATGAAATGTGATTTTTTTCATTTTTTACAGCTTCTTGTATGATAATGTCTATGAACTTTGGCAAGCCCTGGATCCAAATGATTTGTGTTGCATGTCATGTATTTTTCCAGAAACTGCTCAATCTATGAGTTGTTGTCATTTCCATAGACCGGTGCACCCTCTATCCACAACAGTGCATGGTCATGCCCATTCCCCATAATCTGGAATTGGGGCACAAAACAGTAGCCCGATAGTAGTCAAAAAACAATGTTTGGTCAATTCACTCACTATTTTGTTGTTTGCTGCTTGCTCTTGTTTGCTTCAACTTTGCAAGGTTGAAGCCCTACATCCATGGTTGGACCTGTTGTTGCACTTTGCATGGTTCAGATTCTGCATCTGCCATTGGAACTGCGTTTCTAGCATTCCGAATTGACGGACAAGTTTCAGTGCAAGGGTTGCACTCAAACGTATGGTTTTCAGGAACATAAAACATGAGGAGAACATTTGATTTCCTTTTTTATATCTCACTATGGGTGCAAAAAAGGTGGGTTTTGTGTCCAACATTGACATTCAAAGGGGAACAAGATGTTTTGAAAGGAAACAAGATGAAAAAAATGCACCAAACATATGGTTTTGACGAACATAAAATTCAAGGAGAAAATTCGATTTCCTTTTTTTATATGTCACTATGCCTGCGACGGAGGTGGGATCTTTGTTGAACAATGACATTCAAGAACAAGACCAAAACAACATCACACTCATGTTTCTTTGGTCGTAGTAGTCACATACGAAGATGTTATGCAAGAGGAATTTGGCTCAGGCATTCCTAGTATTGAAAATTCTTATTTGCAAACTGGAAATAGCAAACAACAACCAATGAACAGGAATGCAACCACAACACCGATACCTACCAGTGAATGGGAAATGACAAAAGCTCAGTCCCAATTATGGATGAAAAATCCCTACCGTACAAACTGCAACAACAGGTCCAACTGCAGATCCAAGACCCCAACCTTGCAATGTTGAAGAAAACAAGAGGAAGCAACAAACAAAAAACCAGTGAACAAGCACCAAGACATCCAACTACAGCCGCAGGACCTTAACTTTGCAAAGTTGAATCAAACAACAATAAGAAACATCCAATGAACCAATGAACAAGCATGAACCAACCAACCAACAATGCCAGTGAAGAACAATATTGCCCAAATTCACTGCAGACAAGATTGTATCCAAAAAATTAGACAAAAATGTATTGCAATAGGCCTGTTAAGTAAACATTTAAGGCTGCGAGGCCTGTCAGGTAAACATTTAAGACTGCGAGGACCATCCAAGGGCCTCCCACTGTGTAAACATTTAAGAAATTTGTAGTTTGGACGGTTGGGATTCGACATCTGCGATTTGAGTTGCGCTTCTGTCATTCCCATTCACGGGTAAGTTTCACTGCCATGGTTGCACCCCTATTCATTGTTTGTTTATTCCAGTTTTCAAGTAGGAATTTTCAATACTGGGAATGCCTCAGTTAAAATCTTCTTCCATAACATCTTTGTATGTGATGACTGTGACTAGAGAAACAAGAATGTAACACTGTCTTGGCCTTGTTCATGAATGTCAATGTTCAACACATATCTCACCTCTATCGCAGCCACTATGACATATAAAAAAGGAAATCAAATTTTCTCCTCACGTTTTTTGTTCCTGAAAACCATACGTTTGGCGCATTTTTTCCAGATTGCACCTTATATTTTTTTTGCATTGCTATTTTCCAATGAGTCCTGTTTTGATGTCTAGAACATGGAAGTGGGCACATGTGAATCGAAGGGAGCAACCTGGAAAAAAATGCATCAAACGTATGGTTTTTAGGAATAGAAAAATGAGGAGAAAATTTGATTTCCTTTTTTATATGTCACCATGGCTACGATAGAGGTGGGTTATGTGTCGAACATTGAAGTTCAAGAATAATACCAAGACAACGTCACACTACTGGTTCTCTGGTCGTAGTACTCAAATACAAAGATGTTCTGTAAGAGGATTTTGACTCAGGCATTCTTAATATTGAAATTTTTTACTTGCAAACTGGAAATAAAAAACAAAAAACAATGAATATGAAAGCAAACATGGCACTGAAACCTACCCATCAATGGGAAACGATAGAAGCGTAGTTCCAATCGCGGTTGCAGAATCCTAAGTGTGCAAACTGCAACAACATGCCCAACCGCGAATGTAGGACCTCAACCTTGCAAAGTTGAAACAAACAAGAGCAACGAGAAGACAGCAAACCAATTAATAAGAATGAAGAGGTCAAAGTGTAGTTGTAGGACCTGAACTTTGCAAAGTTGAATCAAACAACAATAAACAACATCCAGTGAATCAACAAGCAAGCATCAACCAATGAGCTAGTAATGTCGTTGAAGAAAAATATTGCCCATATTCACTGCAGAAAACATTGTATAAAACAAAATCGGAGGAAAATGTATTGTAACACGCCTGCTAAGTAAACATTTAAGGTTGTGAGGCCTGTTAGGTAAACATTTAAGGTTGTCAGGACCATCCATGGGCCTCACGCTGTGTAAACATTTAAGAAAAAATGCAGTGTGGCTACACAATAATAAAAATGCCTAGGTACTTAACAACAACAACAACAACAACAACAACAATAATAATAACAATATTTAGAACAATAGAGACTATGCAAAAAAAATTTAGTCAAAGGACAAACTAATATGAAGTCAACTAATAAAAAACTGAGTCTCGATGCTCAAAACTTTGGATATCTAAACACTTTAATAAAAATAGTAAAAATTCAGAAAGACAATAGATGATCAAAAACTTTGGATATGCTAACATATAAAACATTGTGAATAGTGAAGCTGGCAATACGACCTCCAATCTGTTATCCAATCAAATCATGACATATATGGTATACTTTATTATATAAAAAATAATGTTTTTAGTTCTTTAGTTCCAACAATAAAGATTATATAAATATTTTCAATCAAAGGAAAAACTAATATGAAGTCAACAAATTATCGATCACTATAATCCCTATACACCTTTGACAAAGACTAATAAAATAACATGATATAATTTTATTTAAATGCATGAATAATCAAAATGTATGTCATTGAGACTTCAAAGTGCAATCCCATACTAACAAACTATGCAAGTGCCAAAGCAACTTTTATAAACTAAAAAACAAAATAAAATCAACTAAAAAACTAAATAAATGACCAAAAGCATAAGCTAAATAAGCCTAGCCATACTAACAAACTATGTAAATGCCAAAGCAACTCCTAAAAGCTAAAAGACAATAAAATAAACTAAACTAAAATATTGAATAAGGGAAATAGCCAAAAGCATAAGCTAAATAAGCCTAGCCATAGTAACAAACTATGTAAGTGCCAAAGCAACTCCTACAAGCTAAAAGACAATAAACTAAACTGATAAGCTGAATAAAAGAAATAGCCATTAAAATGAATAAGAGAAATAGCCAAAAGCATAAGCTGAATAAGGGAAATAGCCAAAAACATAAGCTTAAAAGAGTAAAGGCAATATAATAATATAATAATCATATTAATAACATAGATTAGAGCATGCCCATATGCTTCTAGAATCTAGAGAGATGTAGTTTGAAATATCTAAATTTGCCATGTTTATAATTGGTGAACAAATGTGTACAAAATGAATCATATGACATAATTTAAACATGGTTCATTATAATTAAAGTTCCCAACAAAGAGGAATGACATGAAAGAAAGACTTTAGTTGTTATTGTGCCATGTCTATTCCCATTGTATTAATCTTGAGTGATTTAGAAAGAAAAATTTTAGCTGTCATTGTGCCATGTCTATTTCCATTGCATTAATCTTAGTGAGATAAAATGAAACCATATAAAATAAGACCATATATAGATATGCACATGTACATAAATCTATGTTCTTTATAGCAATGGAAGGAAAAAAAAAGTGTCTAAATTAATATCAAAATAAATATCCTTAGGTTAAGATCAATAAAATAAAACAGGTAATATCTAATTTTACTTCTTGGGATGGTACACTTTTATGAAATGTTAAAGAATTTAGTTGTTATAGACACTTGTAACTTTTCAGACAATTTAAAAAATACATAAGGAAATTTGCAATGTGGTAAAGGGACATTACACATTAACTGTTTTAGATCCAAATCTTGACAATGGATGTAAATATGATATCCTAAGCCACCCAAACATATTTATTATTGAATAGGTAAATTTGTTAGTGGTACTAAAATCCCCACAAATTAGCACTGACATCAAGAACAATAGTGAGAAGGTTTCAAACATATATTTTGTGCCTCAAAAAACAAAAGTGTCCTTTTACCTCAACTATGTTTTATATTAAATCTTATTATAAATCAAAAAAATATTTATGACTTCCAAACATTCCATCTCTAAGATCAAAACTCCCAAAAACACAATTCAAGCTTTTATATTAAACATATAACTCCAACACTTAAAAATACATATTGCATTTATAAACATACATTTATAGACATACTGAGAATGCAAACCATATAACTCCAACACTTAAAAATACATATTGCATTTATAAACATACATTTATAGACATACTGAGAATGCAAACCATTTTCAAGTTTCTATCATAAATTACCTTAATAATGTGGCATTATTGGTCAACATATCAATTTATTACTTAAGTTAACAATAAAAGGAAACTTTAAAAACCAAATATGGAAAAATGGACCAATTTTAACTATGAAGTAGTGGTATTGAAATTCCCATAAGCTAGCATTGACATCAAAGACTTTAATTAGGAGGTTTCAAACATATATTTCGTGCCTCAAAATATAAAATTTATCATTTTAACTCATTTGTGTTTATATTTTATTTCATTATAAATCAAATTGGGTTTCTAACGCCCAAACATTCCATCTCTAAGATAAAAAAATCCAAAAAATGTAATTCAATTTTACATTTACAACCTAAAACTCCAACACTTAAAATACATTGAGAAACTAAAACCTCAATTATGCCATTCACATATTCAAAATGGATATTACAATTTCCAACTTAACCAATATAACTATAGCAAAGGTCTAACTCTACAAACCTAAAACCATGGTGGTAGAAACAACTTACAACCATTAGATCGATAGCTTCAACCCTTATAGATGGTATCAATGCCAAAAGATAAATTCATTGCCTAGAAAATATCCTAAAGAAAAGTGTTTCTCGTGAGAAACTAAAATAGTAATTTGAAAAGCAACACTACAATCATAAGTGCTAAATTAATCTACCTAGAGCTTGGAAAAAGAAACTTAAGGATAAATTGTTTTTTCCATGATAGCACCCATTGCCCACATATTTATCATAAAATAAATGATAGACTATTAATTTGTAAGAGAATATTAGAATCTTGTGTCTTTCCACTCACAATACCTACCCAACAACAAAGCCATAAGAACCAAAATTTTCAAAACACAACACTACTATACATAATCATAAATAAGAACCAAAATTTTCAAATTATGTTTGTACCGACAATTGAATTATCATGCACAATAATAGTTCAATAAATAAAAGAATATAACAAACAGACATAATAAATTTACTATTGGGTTAAGAGATATATGTAAATGGTGGTCATGCATAGTCCTCTCGTGCAAGACCAAAATCAATAATTTTAATTTTGATAACATGTTTAGTAACTAGCAAATTTTATGTTTTTCAGCAAGAAAAGAAAATACAAAACACATGTACAAACAATTTTATCAATTTTATCAATGATAGCAAACCACAAAACTTACACGTCAAAATATCATTATCTTGAGAGATTGGAAGGCCAATTTAGAAATAGTGGTATATATACTTACTAGCTAATTTTTTACCCATTTAAAAAACTTTGTGCTCCAATAACCTCGAGACACTAGAGAAAGTCATTCCATGGACTCCCAGAGGAAAATGATGTAAGCAAACTAAGGGAGAACCTAGGAAAATTATGAGCCTTCTGACATTGAAACAAGTCTTTGCATGAGCGTTTTCATTTTTTATTATTATCAATAATGTACTTATGCATGTGCTTGTCCTTACATTGATATATAACCTACTAAAGTTAATATGACAATGAAGATAAAACCTACTGAAAACATAGAAAGTGTTTTCAAAGTCATGTTACGGTGTGTAAGGACATTACTTCATCACTTCCTACACTTGGAAATCCATTCAAAGGTTTGTTTAGTTAATGAGGTGATATCAGTTCAGTTAATGAAGTCTTTCTCCAATCTCTCCAGCTCCTTCCTGTAAGGATTTCTCTTCAAAGTCAGAGAAAGAGACATTCCCTTCTTAAGGGTTCTTGTTATATAAAACTATAAAAAAAAAAGAATATTAGTGAAACCCCGAACACAAATCCATGAAACCCACAAACCATAAATAAGGTTTGAAATAGATAGTATACCTGGTCAAGATGAAGATAGACAATATTGCTTAATATAAGAATAAGTCTCAATTCATCCAACAACTCTTTGTATGAAATTGTGAAAGCATATCATGTTGTTTAATTCTCATGAAATTGTGAATGCATATCATGTTGTTTAATTCTCACACTAATCATGTCTCTTTGCAATAAAGGAATCATAAAAATGTAAGTATTATTTTTTTAAAATATTTAAATATGTTATTTCTTACCCCAAGTTAAAACTCGTAGTATGTGAAAGTGTTGCATCAACAAATATAATTGGAACTCCTAGTATGTGAAAGTTTTCCATAAAAAAATACAATTGACTTCAAGTTCACAAATAAGCACAAACACATGATTACAGTAGTACTTGATTTCATTTGGCAAAGACAAAAACGTGAATGATTCCACAGATCATGTACTTTTTTTTTTCCACAAAGAATTTTACTTTATATTCATAGAGATTATAAACTGTTCATTACATGTTTACCTACCCTGGTAACTTCAGCATACATCCAAAAAGATTCTCAAAAAAACCGGTAGATGAATCTACCCATCAAAAAGGCATCATAGACATCCTATCCAGTGTCCGCAATACAGATCGCTAAAGACTTTAGAATCTATATCCAACATAGTCTTCTAAAACATATGAAAGACAACCAGAGACATCTAAAACTAGAAAATATCTAAGAACATATGAGGGCCTTCATCATCCCCCACACATTGGAAATATTCAATTTTCCCAGGAGGCCTGTGAAGATCTTCTATAGGTTGTCTGCCTCAGAATTTTCTTCACGATAAACATGTTGAAATGAGATAACCTAAAATTGATTTTTTAGTTTAGATATCCTATCCTTCCAGCACTCCAGGGATATAACATGAAGTTGGCCTTTACCAATCAACTAATCTATAATAATCCTCGAATCCCCTGCACAAATAAATCCGAGATCTCAAGCCAAATAGCAAGAGTAAGAAAAGCCCATGCTCCAAGCAGCTCTAATCTGGTATTGGTACCTGGACTGCAATTTAAATACCATTTATAGATTCTATTCTCATTTATACTAATGACCCCTCCAACTCCACTATTTAAACCAGTTGCGCAGGCCGCACCATCAAACCACCCAGCCAGACACCTGGCCTTAGGATTCTTTGAAATGCTCCGCACCTTCTTCTTTCTGAGATACGACTTGTACTCTTTCAATGGTGAGAGGGATAATATAATCACCTTATGAATAGATGGTTTCCCATTTTCAAAGATCAGACGATTCCTTTCCATCCAAGTGTGCCAATAGATAAAAGCCGAGATATTTGGGAAACTTGTATTAAGAATTTTCTAGTTCATAAAACAATTAGGGAGAGTAGTACCTGACCACAAGCCCAGGAGAGTTAAACTTTGTTTTACTCTAGTCCATACCTCCCTGGAGAAAGGATAATCCACAAATAAATGGGACACCGATTCTGAATCCTGCTTGCACAGAGAGCAAAGGCTCGGGCCTTCGAAACCCCTTCGTTGTAGATTGTCCCATGTAAACACTTTATTTTCCACCACCAAACAGGAGAACAACTTTAATTTGAGAGGGAAATCCTATTGCCAAAGCGCCTTTCTCCAACCTCCAATCAGGAAGGCATGCTTTTTACATTCAACTGCCTCATAAACATTTTTTACAGTAATCCTGCCCGAAGAATCACCACCGGTCCATTTCAGGACATCCAGACCGATCTGAAGTTTTATGCTAATGATCGCTCTTCTAAACATCTGCCATTCCTGTGTGAGGGCTCCCTACAAATCTAAATCCTCACTAGTAACCCAATAGTCCCTGATACTTTCGGGTCTCGACACACCCTGAGCCTGAAATAAGAAGTGGATCCCACGTTGGTTTAAAGACAAAATTATATCTTCAGATAAATGGGCTAATTCTCCCATACCAAGAATTGAGTCTCTCCTAATAACTATTAGAGTTCTAGAACCCGGATACCAGGAAATCCACTGGAGCAAGATATTCAAAGATTTCTAAAGGTGCTTCCATGTCTGCGATCCAAATGTTCTAGAAACCGACACCGCCCTGAGCCAATGCTCCACTGATGAAGACGACATATACTTTGCTTTGATTATTCGGTGCCAAAGGCCATCAACCATTAGAGCCCTCCACAAGGTGTTTGCTTCCATTGCTTGACTGAATCTAAATAGGTTTCGTAGCCCTCATCTCCCAAATCTTTTCGGTCGAGCAACAAAATGCCAGCTACACAAATGAAAGCCTTTCCTTTTTTTATTTTTGTTCCAAAGAAAGTTGTAAGTGACTTGTCAAATTCTGTGAAGGATCGAGGACAGTATGTTAGCCAAGGCCAACCAATAGAATGGTTGGCTTTCTAGGACAGCCTTGACCAAGACCAAACGTCCTCCCAAAGTCAACCACCGATTACACCAATGGGATATTGTATTTTCAAATTTGGATAACAGCCAGTCCCAATCCTTCGCTTTGTACCTGTCAGCTTTCAAGAAATAACCCAGATATTTAAATCCATTTGCAATGTGATTAAATTCATAGGGAAAAAATATTTTATAGCATCTGAGACTGCTGGTTGCACTCCAAACTGATAGAAAGATGTTTTCTGAGAATTGATCATCAATCCTGTAGCATTGTAGAAGATAACCAAGATATTTTGAATCTCCGAACACTCATTTACAGAGGCATTAGTCATTATGAGAATATCATCAACAAAGAGGAGATGGAGAATCCATAAGAGTCTAGTTACCTTCATACCAGTCACCAAACCTTCCTCTTGTCATTTTTTTAAGGCAAGACTCAAGCCTTCCATAATTAAGATAAAGAGCAGAGGTGACAATGGACACCCTTGTCTGATGCCTCTTCCCCCATTGAAGAATTTAGTAGGCTCACCATTTATGAGGACAACATAGGTGGTCGAAGTAATACATCCCATAATCCAGTTGGTCGTTGGGAGACCAAAGCCACACTGGAATAGAACAAGTCTGATGTAATCCCAACTAATGCAGTCATATGCCTTTTTCAAGTCAATCTTAAGGATCAACGCTTGCATTTTTTTCATCTTAATGATGTGAATACACTCTTTCATTGTGCCTATGGTGTCAATGATTTGTATACCTCTTAGAAACCCAAACTGTTCATCTGAGAGAGTACGAGACATAATAGGTTTGATCCGGATTGCTAAGATCTTTGTAATAATCTTGTAACAGAGGTTACACAAGGCAATTGGCCTGAAGTCGCCAAAGGATGCCGGACCATTTAATTTTGGGATAAGAGATATGAATGTCGAATTCAAGGATCTATTTACCATACCAGATATGCGAGAATCTTCAACAACCTCCCGAAGGTCTTCTGCAATCAGGTCAAAAAAATGCAAGAAAAACTCCACTGTCCACCCGTCAGGACCAGGACTCTTGTCCTTGGTGAAACCATTTAGTACCGCAAGAATCTCCTCAGTCAAGACCAAATTTTCAAGCAATTGTACCTCCTCCTCAGTGGTCAATCTAGGGTATAATCACACCAATTCTATCTGATCCACTATCGAGAGGTGTGATTCTTTGTAAAAATAGCTAAAATGTCTCATAGCTTCTGCCTTTATAGCCTCCTTCCCAGTATGCACTTGATTTGATTCATCCTTAACTTCCCATATGTGTTTTTTGTTTCACCTAAAGATGGCATACTTATGGAAATATTTTGTATCCTTGTCACCTGACAGGATCTAAGTAGCCCTGCTCTTCTGGTGCCACAATTCCTCCTCGGCCATTAACATATTGTTCCTATCTTTTTCAAGTGCATTTAATCGATTAAGAGAATCAGTCTCAATAGGATGATCAAGACTTTCTTTAATCAAGGTGATGATTTCTTTTTCAATCTGGATGTAATTTTGTTGTTCACTTTTATTCTTACTCACTAACCACTTTCTCACCCTAGCTTTCAGATTTTTTATCTTTTCAACTAATGTAGATTGTACCCCACCTCCCATGGCCTGCTGTTGTGCATTCCACACTTCTCTGAAAATATCACAAAAACTATTGTCTTTCAACAGATCCAAATTAAACTTGTAAGGATAGTACACTGACTTGAATACATAATCCAGTTGAAAATGTACTGGTGCATGGTCGGATATGTAAGGATGGTCGACCCATGATCTGAAAAGAGTCGAATCATTGAGAAGCTCATCTGAAGCATAGACTCTATCTAACCTTTTATTTATTTTATCTTCCCCCACCCTGAAATTGCGCCAAGTTGGTACCAGCTTAGCAGGTTTGACATCAATTAAATGATGTCTCAAGAATAGGTCTCTGAAAAAACTGTCTGCGAATCTAACAAGGCTGAAGCCCCCCAAACTTTATAAATACCAGTAGTGAAATTAAAATATCTTGCAATAATAAGATTACTCAGATCAAGAATTCCATTAGCTTCCAAATTTTCCCATAATAATCTGCGACCGAAGAACGGGTCATAAACATTAATCAAGCTAATCCTTCTTTTATCAAGGATATGAACACCTGTCCATAAGATACCACCAACACATAAGAAAGGTTGTAGATCCAATAAATTTGGATTCCATGCCACCAAGAGACCTCCTGACTTTCCCACCGAGCTCACAACAAACAAAATCTAGGAGGGACACAAAGCAAGCATAAACTTCCTAGATTTTTCATCATCCACAAGAGTCTCCCGAAGAAAGATTATATTTGTTTTAGTGGAAGATATTAACCTTCTCATAGAGGGAAGTTTTAGGGGGGTGGGGCATCCCTCTAAGATTAAGGGTGAGGAGGATCATGACTTAGCCCTAGATAGGGCTTTCATGCCTCTAAGCGCCCTCTTATCCAAAGAATGAGAAGATGGTAAGTCTGAAGTAGAGGAGCCCAACTCTTGTTTCTTCAGAGAACTCCTTATTTTAATATAAGATACTTCAGAACTCAGGCCCCTTGACCAGGCCAATTTTCTACCAAGGTCCGGTATGTCGGACAACAAAGCATCACTTGAGTCACAGTTTGGGTTGACATAAACATTTGATCCCCAAAAAGTCTGAATAGGGATCAGGCCGATAGACTCACGCATAGGAGTAACTAAAGACTCACTTACAGGAGCCAGGGAAAGGTTATAAACAAATGGTAAAGGAGTAGGGTTTGGTTGAGCAGAAAAAACACTAGGAGGAGGATCCAAAGGGGCTAAAGTCTCAGGAATAAAGGGGGCATTAATAGAGCAAGGCAGAGTCTTTTCAGAAATCTCTAAGGCCGCTTCCCTATAAACTGAATCCATCCCCTTCCTTTTATCATCCGATGAGACTGCAAGTAATAAGGCAGAATGTTCCAGGAAATCCCTTTCCCATAAGGAGAGATTTAAAAAATGAGAGGGACAAAATAATTTAATCTTACCAAGGAGTGTACTGGTGGCACTATCCTGAGGCTCATCCAAACCCTCTATAACACCTCCTCCCAATGAGCTCTGAACTTCTGAGCTTTCCTCCATATAATGCAGGTCCAATGAGCCAAGATTCTGGTTGTCTTCCTCCTCAATGAGGCCAAAAGCAGAGTGACAATCCTTCCTTAAATGGCCCATTGGCCTACAGGAGGTGCATCTAAAAGGCAGACCGAGATAGTCTAGTCCTTGAACCGCGACATGACCTCTCCACTCCAGTTCAATATATTCTATTAGTCCCGCATGCAAGTCTAATTCAACCAGCATTCACGCCAATCATTTGTCTGTTGAAAGAAAACAGGCTTCATCTATTTTCAAGAAGTGAACAAGCAAATTCCCAATGGCTGTTAGCACTTGTACATTCCAGAT
The DNA here is from genome assembly GCA_900067695.1 of Picea abies. Classification (NCBI taxonomy): domain Eukaryota; kingdom Viridiplantae; phylum Streptophyta; class Pinopsida; order Pinales; family Pinaceae; genus Picea; species Picea abies. The sequence goes on from CBVK0100286541.1 coordinate 22,390, forward strand.
ATTCAAGGGAAATTCTGGTAACATCACCCAAACATGCCTGTAAATGAAGTATTCGGTTACCGGGTTAAAGCATGTTGTCCACTATTTTAGCATTAAGTTGCCACCCTTATAGTCCCAAAAAAAATTTAAAATTCTCTCTGCATCTTCAGGGGTTTTAAA